>DWNJ01001710.1:0-11543 GCA_018250275.1 Udranomia eurus
GGGTGCGGTGTGTAGTGTCGTGCCTAATCACCTTAACCGTAACATGTCGCCGAGCAAATATTATATAAACTTGCTCGATTATTATTCGTTTTAATCCAAATACATTCTGTTTTATAACTTAACTGAAAGAGTAGATGTTTGTAAATTTATTAAGCCTCCTGCGCTTTGTTCTTCAAAAATAATAAGTTATGTTAAGCAAAACGAGCAATACCTGACAAATAAACATCTCCATAGATCTTAAGACATAGTTATTAAAACCAAAGAGGAAGTCAAATGAAGCTCTCTGAAGTACAAACCGGACAGTTTCCCGACTACATTAAGTACGGAATCGAAGGCTTTTGCTATCACACTTAATTAACGGGTCCGAACGTTCAAACTTCGTCCTCTAATCTAACGTCATAATTCCACTCGACCCGGATCAGTGATCTTTATTACCAAGGGGTAGGGTTTAAATTTGCATGAGCGGTAATTCATTGGGCAGTGAGCCGAGAGTCGGGTTATTATGACGTATGGCCGAATCTCATTGCTCGGGCGAGATTAGGCAAAGTGGAGCCAGAGTCAATGATTTTGATGACGATGTTAAGTTAATAGTTTGATAATGTAGTGGTGGTGAATTGAAGGTGTGTGCTGAACTAGCTAGCTCTGTTTGTTAACGATCTACAAAGATAAGTAAATTCGGACGTCAAGGGAAAATATATACTGAAGGAACTTCCGTTGTGCGACTTTGCTCCGACCAGTCCCAAAACACTGACACTCACGATTCAGAGTACATCTTAGTTCAAATTAATTATTATAAGGGTTTCCAAGAGTTCGTATTGAAACAAAGCGCAGTGTACTCCACGCCTTGGTATATTTCAAGGCAAGATCTTGTCATCAATGCAAGAACTTAAATTGCGAAAAATTACGTTATTTTGTTCCGTTGTAAGGTAGATAATGCTTAAACTTATAAGAGCTTATATAGCTGACAGATATATTTAACGCATTTATAACGAGATTTTCATTACCTCATCACATTTTAGAACGAAGAGGGATATAATTTATAACCTCTCAAGAGCCAGTTATTGCAAAGCCTGAGTATTACGCGGCTTTATGGGGCTTGGGGTGTTTCTATGGAGTTTACGGATATTTGTCGATTTTGGTTTTATTGTTATTGATTTTTGGGATGTATAAATGATAGAATTTACTTAGCCCATATATCTTATGTTTTTTTGTTTATAAAATGTTAAAAGTTTTAGAAATTTCGTGGGTTGGCGCGGAACAGGGATAGCAATGCATTTGTAGTCGACTTAAGAGAGAACTTCGATCCTGTCTTGGGTTGATTACTATTATCCTATATCATGAATATATTATAAAGTGAATTCGATACTCGTTTGCTACCGTAAGTTATAATTAAGTTTAGTGTAACTTAGGTGCTTTAAGTTAATTGTTGTATTTCAAAATAGCAATGTAAGCCAGATTTTTTCTTACTATCAAATAATACTTAAATCAAATTAAAGTTGTTTTAACAACTAAAAAATTAGATACTTATATTGTTTTCGAACAACAAACAAATTAATATAAATATTTACATTACTGATTCTGTGACATTATCTCGGTAGGTAGGTCGTCTGTCCATCCAATTTATCGATCTCAATAAGCCGAACCTTATCTAAATAGCAGCGGAAATCGAATTCTTCCCGACGAAGCATGTAGGTAATTTGGTTACCTCATTCCGTCCATTACGGAAGAAAGGGGACGAAACGATCTGTGCAGTGGTCGTTCCCTCAGCAAATATCGACCAAACAGCCGCACCACTCAGAAATCTCGGTCCCGATTTACTGAAGTGATCCACTTGCGGCAGGAGACGATAGGCGATGAATTATTTTTTGATAGCTTTGAGGCAGCAAACAAGCATGCATCCCACCTAATGATAAGTGCTTACTGCAGCCCATGGACATTTGTAGTCATGATAGAATTGAAGTCCAAACAAACGCATTGCAATTCTTGAGGACAAAATTTAGAACGCCGGGGTAACTGAGGTAGATGAGTATATATGCTTCAACCTAGAATCCAGTAGCAAAAACACTGTCGTTATAAAGCAGAAATAGGTGGTGGTTTTTTCATTGTTCAAAATTAATTATATATCTTTATGTAAGTCACTAGCGTACTATAGGACCAGTCACTTAAATTGGCACCACCCGAACAATTTTCGGCCTTCAAGATAGTACGTCGGATAGAATGTAATAGATTTTCGGGTGCACATCTAGGAGAATGGAGTTGAATTAGCCCCACCCGTGAAGAAGGGATATTTGTCGAAAAATGAAAGTGATCGTCAAATATAAGCTTTGGTATTTTTATGTGTATTTAAAACTAGTGTCTTTGCCCGGATCGAACACAGATACGTTGCAGTCGTGAACATAGATGAAACATATGAACAACATCAGTCCCTTGTGGTTAATAATAATGTAAAATATTGGTGCACACCACCTAAAGTGAGGAAGCCAGAACATAGTCACTATCACGATGCATACCTAATGCAAAAATGTCACTGCATCGCAATTTCTGATATACAACATGTCTCGTGTAAGATAATGTAAACCACACTCTTCGAATCAAAGCCCAATAGCGCATACGCTACAGACAGAATTAGGAACACCTCCGCCACAAGCTACGAGTCCAGTAGAGCGTCGCAGATCCGGTGTCAAATCGAAGGCAATTGTAATCTCAAGCGACTTTTACACTAAAGCACACGACATAACGTCTAGAACGGCGTGCAAGATGCTCGTCTGTTTGTGAATGTAGGCGTGCATAATTCCAACAACAACACAAGATGAGCCTGTGGTCACTTTGAAGCAATATTAGTAACGATATTAGCACGGCAATTTGACACCTATGTACCAGATTATTATGTCTACAATGGCGTGAACGTTGAATTAAATTGGTTCGGCCTTTGTACTTGCATCTATGTTTGTCGTTGTGGGGGTGCATAATTTATACTAGATGAGCTTGTGGTCACTTAGGAACGATATTACGGATCGCGTGTACTACATATCCTATTATCTATGCGGGAATCTTGCTCTCTATGATCAACCACTTCGTATTAATCATATGTAATAATAATATCAAGCAAGCACGAGTAGACATTATTAATACTGGTGTGTGATTAAATATTTGATATTCTGTTGTGAGTACGATGAACATAGAAGCAAGAAGGAACGTGAAAATGTAATTTAAAATATTATATTAGATGTTTTTATAAAGATCGAAGCCCAAACCATGTAGATATCGGAGATTTGCCTTATTAAAGTGAAATAAAGTGACAAAAATAAAAAAGTGATAAACATTTTCTTAAAATAAAATTGTTTAGTAAATAAATTATGTTCCAAAAACTCAAAAATAAACCTACACGTCTACTCTCACTCTTCGGATATCAAAATCTCTGTAATAACCAGATTAATAAGTAAAGCATTGGTTTTAGGGTTGCATTTCAAAAATTAAAAAACAAATCCGATAGCACGTTTGCGGAAACGGATTGCAATCCGATTGAACGGGTCCAATCCGACAGCTCCAACCGAATTGCTGCTCTCATTGAACATCATAAAATAACGAATGCCATTAAAGATTTTGCCATTATCAGATTAAATATCAATCTTTTCAAATTAATAGCATGTTATACTAGTTATTTTGTTAACCCCTCCAACTGGGATGGGTGCACGTCAATAGTGCAACGGAGGAGTGAGGTTCGAACTCACGATCTCTCAATCCTAACCATTAGGCTACTGCCGCTTTAAATCGCAAATCCCAAGAGCTTAATCCAAAGATAACAATTACTATACAATAGGTGATTGTTATCTTTGGACGGCCTAATAACATGTAGTAATGTATGTACATAATTATAGATTTGGTCGGCGAGTAGCGGGAATAAGTGAACTTTCCTAGTGGAATTTTAGTTATAACTGTATTCTGATAAATATAACTGTATCCAAGGAGATTTAAAGGTGTGCATATAGCGGACATATCATAAAGCTTTTCTTACACTAAAGATCGCAAGCCTCAGCGTCGTTTTGACATGTACCGAACACATGTAACCTTCTACCAACTTTGATGTGCATCGTTTCCAACCAAGTGTCTTGTAATCACTAATGCTAATTACCCGGATTACGAATTTGTTTGTATTATCCGATATATAAGTACAATGTTATATATCTGATTACATCGTACTATCGTAGAAACATCATTTGTAAAGGTCCTGATATGTAACTTGGGTGTCGAAGGCCCCTAAAAGCATGCCCTGCAACTAATGGCTATCTATCTACGGGTCTGACGTTACGTATTTTGGCGTTGACGTTCAAACGACATGGTTTTATGGGTAAATTTGGGTATCTTCCTCCGAATACACAAATACGTAATTTGTACCGAATTATAAATTTCTCTTGCACCAAAGAGTTGGAATTTTAAAACCTCTAATTCTTGAAAACACAGAATTCGTTCCGTATATTTATTGTCTTATTAGCTTAATGTTTCGAATTGAAAATTAGAAACGGATTTTTGCTGGATTTAATGAATGGGTTGACCTAGTTATATATACTCTATGACTTATAGTCGTGGTACCAATGTTTAATTACTAAAGAGGAAAGTACAAATACATCTGGCAGCTGCAATGAAGGGGAGTCGGAGTAACGACTATCGTACGACCTCTTTACGGCAATTATATTGTTTCGTTCGACGTCTGTTTTCTTTCTAGAAAACAGAAGCATTATTTGCACGCGTGCATTCTGGTTTGAAGGGCGGCGAAACAGCAAATTGACCTCCGGTACGACCAGGAGTTGACTGCCATTCGGTCAAGGTATGATCTAATGTGGAACCTGTCCAGTTCCTGAGAACTGGATAGGATCTATGGTCAGCCGTCGCCAACATTGATGAACTTGCTTGACCATGTACGATCCATACTAACCCCGAGGCTATTCACTTCGCGCTTAGCTTTGGGCACTTGAGGGTTAGCAATTATAATGGAAGACAATTTAGAGGTGGTATCATACTTATTAAAGTAAACTTTACTTTACCTTCACAAATGGTACAAAATGATATTCTTGATCATAAGTGAACGGACGTGTATACACGATATAGCTGTATACAGGTCTGGTAGCAGTATTCAAGTGGAAAGCTAATGACGCCCGCACGATGGGGTCTTTATTGGCAATTACAATGTTTGTTTCCGACGTTAGTTTAACGCCTCTAGAGTTATGTGCGCTCTTGTGCACTGTTTGAAGTATTCTATTGGCTATTTCAACTTGCGGCAACTAGATAAGACTTAATTATTGCGTTACCTAATTAATAGTTAGTCGTTTCTGAACTTGACTTAGACCAATGTAATTGAGGTCATCCATTTTGAGGTGGAGGAACATTTCATGGGTCAACACCGGAGTCAGCACTTCAAGCTGTGTTCGGGCTACTGTGTTCTGGTTTTCAGAGTATGGTGATGTGTCACTGGCAAACATGAACACCTGTGATCGAGATAGGATCGAGTTTCTTTTTTAGATCGACCACAAGTGCGTTGCTACCCCTGAGGACCTTCCTTAGTCCTCGTCTCCCTTACCACATCGTTTAAACCAGAACACAATAGCAAGAACACTGCGCGGCTGCGGTATAAGGTAGAAATAGGTGCGGTGGTGGTGCCTCCGGATTGGAACCCTAAAAGGTTATTTTCAAAGTCTAACTGGAACAGTATTGCTTTTATCTTAATGTTGAAATTAAAACTGTCTCACCACGCCACTAACACTGGTTCTAAGTAAATGTAATAAATGTATTGAAGATTAATTTTATTATTGTTTGAGGTTATTGTCTTCTATACTAAAAACAATCGTATACGTTTGCGATAAAAGATCAGCCGCAAATGTTTTAGGAAGGAGATCAATTGCAAAGGTCAAAGTACGAGGTCTCGGGATCTCGGGCAGGTGTCAGTGGCGAGACAGACATATTGTTTCCGGACACAACTCCCATAGGACGGAAACAAACGCCGTTCTTGGGTAGAACTTTGAAAAATAACTTAGTAAATGTTTTGGGATCGCGCGCCGCTTGGTTTCCGTGTCCCCGTGGACAGGTAAATCTTGTTGGTTTGACTACGGTGTGGAGATGGTTTTTTATTTGTATATGTGCCAGCAGTGACACGCCAATGACGATTAATTGTCACCCGACTCAAGAACCACTGACCGCTGACTAAAAATATGTATATGACGTTCATTAAGTGTATTTGTATACCTTGTAATGAATAAAAACATTTGATTCTCGACTCTTGATTCTTGAACGCTTTCACACACGCACCTCTAACATGACGAAATTAGGTTAATTTTGTCGTCATTTAAAATAAATAATATACAAATATTTCTTGTTATAATTAATTTGAAGTTTATTATTTCCCTTTCCATGATAATGTCCTATCTATAATATTTGATACACTGGATCTTAACAGACTACCTCAGAGAATGGGACAAGGGAGTCTGTGATTCTAAATGTATGCGACGGTTGGATATTCGACATATGTCGCTGCTTTTTTAAGGTGTGATCGTATAGATCTTTGGAAATTGGAATGATAGTAGCAAATGTATCCGTCACCATAATAAGTAACCACTGTAGTGTTGACATCTAATCTAAAACAGGATCTAAAACTTCTCTGAGATAATAATCTACCTGATCTCTATATTTCAGCCGGTATCAGGTATCTTTCCAATGTATTAGAGGATAAAATTATAGTTAATTTCTAATATCTAAAGCGCCTACACTGGTTACATGTTCCCGCTACGTGAACTCACTCTTCACTTTAAGTAAAATAAGTCAAAATCCTAAACTCATTTTAATATCACTTGAAAACATGTTACTTTCACAATCAATTATTCCTCTCCAGCTCTTGACAAAGATGACGATACTAATACACAAATATTTTTGTTACCTGTCGACTACGAATGAATAAATGGAAAATATAATTGCCTCAAAACTTGTGATTTTATCAGAACTCAACAGGGCACTAACGATAGTAATCATAGCTAAATTGTTAATAAAGAAAAGAATGGCATACTTAGATTTTTTTCATAATGTTCGATTTTTTAACTGTTGAATCCTACAAATTCGAACTCGATTAGCGTTGGTTTGAAAACTTTTTAGGTCTCAATTCTCAGTTCCTATATGCGGAGAGGGCCTAGAGCATATTACGCTTCGTTGCTCTAATGCGTGTTGGCTAGTCAGTTTTGTCAAATGTTTTAAAACCCTAAAAACTTTTCGACGTGATATAACGACTGTTATCTGTCGATAGCATTTGAGACCGATGGTTTACCAAAAGCTACGAGTGACCAAATCGGCAGAATGAGGTGATCAACGTTAGGTAACAAAATATATTGAGAAAATTTATGTCTGTAATGGTGTATCTTGGAACATCTGAATGTCTGATGTATTAATGAAGTTTGTCTATTCCAGGTGGTGTCTGGTCCCTACGAAATCTGTCAATCTCCGTCCCTCGAGCGGTTCTCTCGGGTGAAGGCCAGTCAGCAGTTCTCCGATGTTCATACGACCTGGAGGGTGCCATGCTGTACTCTATCAGGTGGTACCGAGCCGAGACAGAGTTCTACAGATACGTCCCCAGGGAGATGCCTCCCACTATGGTGTTCTCATTACCTGGGACTTCTGTTGATGTGAGCACAGTTTACAATTTTTTCATAGCAATCAATTAGCGGACCATCCAGTTCACCTTGTATTGAGAATTAGAAATTTTATAATTTTCAATACGAGGTGATCAATCTGGTTTTAAAACTTGTTTCTGTTTTTGTTTGGTTTTGCAATACACAGACTTCATTGAAGAGTTCTATATTAAGTAAGCCACAATCCTATTACACCTACAAATGGGAATTTGATTCCGTCGGTAGTGAGGGACTCACTAATAAGATGATTGAATGATATTAAAGCCCCCACGTGGACTTCAATGTGAAATTACTTATGTCTATTTAAAATAATCTGTACTGAATGCACAATTCAGTTTTACCAGTCGAACTCTTGATTGCGCCCGACGATGCTTCATTTAGTTAAGAGGTACCCACAAAACGTAGTCCATCAGGTGGACTGCATGCTCGTTTGCTACCTTTTTGCAGTTATAAAAAAATATATTTACAATAAAAACTTGATTCTAGAACATGAGATAGGAAATTGAATTGAAACCTGGAAAATGTAACAATAGACAACTCAGCATCAAGAAATATGTCCCTATAAATATTTTCTTCGTTCTTGCACCAGCTAATTCACGGACAGCGGGTTAAAAATAAAGAGTAGTTTATGTTTAGTTCTGAGACAATAGACAATAGCTAACGTTGTGTCAAGGCAAGCTCGGAAGCGTTCTGACCTTTGTCTTCTACTGGTTGTTTATTTTACACCCAGAAAAAATGCATGCAAAAATGCGCCCAGTTCAGTTAATGGCCTTAAAAAGACAGTTGAAACAGTATAAAAGAAAGGACAGCTGATATATGTAGCAAAGCGCTCATATTTCCAGGACTGGCGCGGTGGGACATTGGATGGGCGAGATTGAGGATTGTGCGGGATTATTATAGTGGAGGCCTGTTTAGAACAGGCCCGGTATCTAATAAAACCGAGTGATAATGAAAATTTTCAATTCATATGCCCTATATGGTAGAGTTAGAGCAGGTTTAGGTAATACTCGATGTAACAAACAACAAGAACTGCCACTGCTGTCATAGTGCAGAAATGGGAGTATTAATACTTTGAGTTTATAGTTTGTGTATTAATTTTTCTATAACAGCTAGCACAATCAGACCAGCAGCAAGTTCGGATAGTGAATCTAAACCGGCGGCTAAGTGGCGATTATCAGTGCGAGGTGACGGCAGACGCGCCCCTCTTCCATACAGACATACGGACAGCTCCTCTTACTGTTGTTGGTGAGTAGAATTTTTATATAGTTTTGGCGCTGTCATTGCCCTTGTACTTACCACATTTGGACACAGGTCTCTCATAAGTTTTATTACTCCGAGATACGTTCCCTCTGAAACCCTCGGTATCCTTAAAAAAGCTAAGTGGAATTTGTTATTTATATCTATACATATAACAAATCTGTAAGTGATTGTTGTCTATACATGGAAGATATCTAAGAGAAAATCATTATTAGGAGTCTTTATATATAAAGAATAGAACAAAAAAAATATTTACAGAATGTTGTCGGTTTGGCTGTGCGTTTGTGCACGCTTATCTCAGAAACGGCTGTTCCAATTTCAAAGCGGTTTTCACTGATGTATTGTGGTAAGCATCACTTAATATTAAGTGTTTGTTTCATAAAAAATGGTCCATAAATAAAAAAAAGTGTGCGATTGTGACGGGAACTGGGAGGCGGTACGAAGTGCGCAGGATCAGTTAATAAATCTTTTTGTAGACTATTTTATCACTCACATGTTACTCACTTCAACCCAATAAGGCTACAAGGGATTTGAATAAATTGGTAAGATAGCCTGTAAGTTAACGAGATTATTAATAAATTAATTTTATTTATATAGTTCATAAAAAAATTGTTTTATGAAACATTATTATTCGAGACATGTGCGAATATTTACGAATCTATGTACTTGTGAGTACTCTTTAATTCTCTATCGTTGTATGAAACTTGATAAGGCAATCACTGGGAGATCACCAATGCTAGTCGAAGATTTATATTGTACTAATATTTTTTTATAAAAACTACGAGCATGTCACAATACTTACTATTGTTAACCTCTCCACCAAGCTCATAAACTTATGTGAGGTTGGTTCTCGACATGAGTAGGTACGATGGGAGAGGATTGAATCAACGATCTCCACGAATGCCAGTCCGTCACCAGTGGGCTTTTGACGCTTCATATTATTAAAAAACCTTACCTTATTCAATATACATTAGCTAACTGCACGTTCGTATTTCGTGCACAAGATTATTAATTCCAGAGAATCAAAAGTTTCAAGCAAAGTTCTGCTTAGCGTACTTTAAATAAACTTCTTTTACTCCGCGATATAACTTTAAGTAGTGCTCTTAAATAAATATTCCTTTTTCCTAAAACTAATTTAAAGTTATCTTGAAGCAGACTGGAGGAGTTCTCCTTTTCGAGGGATTAATTTTATCGCAATTTTGTACTAAATACTGGTCATTTAATGTCTGACTCCTTTGATGATATTACATCCTAGTCTTTTTCATACTGTTCCTAGAGGACTAGTTTGCTAGATCAAAGCGCAGATGCAGGTAAACTGACACTTTGGATCTAGGAAGTTTATTTATGTAATTGAGATCTAGGCCGAAATTGTTCTGACTGAATGATCTGTTTTTTTAGATTTACGCGGTTACATAGAGAAACTCGGAACTTTATAAATAATTCCATAAACGTTAAACACACTACACTATCATTAGTTAAACATTATTTATAGTGTAGTGTGCCTAAAAAACACCGTTTTAGTTTAATTCTTATGTGTATTGTGTATTATATATTACATTCGAAAAAATTTAAGTAATAAACAGCCCTTGCGCTAAACCTTTCGATCTCTCTAACTTCTATTCACATGTCACAGTCTAACATATTTCGGCAATAATTTACGTTTCCCAAACGTTTATTTAGCGCTGAAATTAGACGCAAATGGGAGATACTTGGACGCGATTCAACGGGTCGTAACAGCACTTAGTTTATGTGCCAAAACTTAGTTTATTATGCCATCAATACCGTTTTGGCAATTTCGTGTAATATATCATTTATATTTTTATTGCCACTTTGAATAGGCCTTTTGGCAAAGACGAATATATTTAGTGTGACAGGGGCCTTGACTTTAGCGCGTCCTTCTTCATTTATTTCCCTTTTTTATGAACATTATATTATAATCTTCTTTGTCTTTATCTTTATAATTGTTTAAATGAATTGTATAAATTATTTACCGTGTAGACTTAGTTATATTTTTTCAAGATGTTATTTTTTAATTTTGAATCAATATTATGTTGAAATTGAACAATGTAAGCAAGTAGCAGTCCATCTGATTGTAAGTGCTCACTTCCATGGACCTCTATGTTAAGTCAACCCCAGACAGGATTAAAGTTTTCTCTGAGGTCGCCAACACACGTAGCTACTCTTGGGAATTAAGTTAGAACGCCTCGTTAAGTGTCTCTCCCATAGTGTTTCATCCTACAAACTAGAACAAAAGAGCCTAACTGTAATAAGGAAGTAAATGTGGCGGTAGTGCCTCCGAAGATTAATTACGAAGCTTTTATAGAACAGCATTAAATAAACATTAAATTGCACACAAAACAATATGCATAGGAACGTCAAAATGAATTTTGTTGTAAAAACAAAAATGGAATAATAATTTCGCCAACCGCTATCATTATTGCACCGGGCGCCGCAAAGGGCTCCCATTCTGCCGCAGTTGTAATAATTTAACCCGTTCATACCACAGCGCTGATTTTATTAAACACATGCTTTTAAATAGATCAACGCGTTTATTACGGACCTGCATTCTGGTTAAATATGAGTTAAGGCTGATTAAAAGGATTACGATTGAGCCGCTTC
>DWNJ01001711.1:0-11541 GCA_018250275.1 Udranomia eurus
ACTATTGCTATTATATACTTTAATTCAAGGTGACACGTGTTTGAAGTCAGTGAAGATGGGAACTATACTCGAGGATTTCGAAAAGAATCGAATGTAACTTTTTACAACTAATTTTGTTCAATAACACCAGCCGTAGTAAAACGTAATTATTATGGTCGCAATAAAACGATGAGAAATACGTCGGCAGTACATAAAAGTAATTCCGTGCCGTCATTTCGAAAATAACCATTATTTGATTTGGAATTAATCAACTTGTTAGAGTTTGGAAGCGAACGTAAATTGCCGGGGTTTTGGTTTTATTAAGTTCGCATGTCGGCTCAGTTTGTTTTGTGATGGGATTATAGGATTTTTTGCCGTCCCCCGTGTGGGTGGGCTTGAAACAGGGCTACGCCAGCGCTGCCCAGCGGTCGAAATCATCGGACGTTACGTAGAGTACTTTCGGTGGGAAAACACAGCGTGAAATGACCGTTGCATTCTTTATAGTCATTAAAGTGTCTGACTTATCAGTTTTGGAATATGATCGGTGCTTTAAAACTTTGCTGTATATAAAATCAAACATTCCACATTTTAATGAGAATAATATACAATTTATGTTAGGTTTATAAAAATCTTGATATTCTTAAACATCTATTACTAAAAACAATCGTTTTATAACATAATTGTTGTGATAATTACTGTACCAACCATACCATCCATAACTATTTTTCTCGCGTATTATAATAGTAGTATATAATTCTTTTTTCTCATTATTTTAAAAATCTCATCTTCGACAGTACTAGAAAAAATCAAATTGTTATCTCTATGATCTGCGTACAGATATTGATAAAAAAAAATACCGGCAACAAAATTGTTATCCCCCAAATAAAATATACACTGGAAATTTTCTAAGTTGTCTATTCTTTTAAGTTACTCATTGAAGCTTCCGGCTGTAGTAAGATCTATAATAAATAATTAGTGTGAAAATGAAGTGTAAGTAAGCATTAAGAAAAGATCTTAGTAAATTAATCACATTCATCGCAAAAGTTTATTGTTATTATTTCCTATGATGATGAATGATGATGAATTTCTCCATCCTGCAAATGACTTCTCAAAAGTTAGCAAACACTTTTCTTATTTCCTGTTGCAAACACATGCCGCGGATGGTTCGGTCAGCTGCAAACTATAGCGTTGACCTTAATACGGTAATTACTGCTTCGCATCCATTATAACACATGGTGTGAAGCGAATTGCGTGTTTTGTACCAGCCACCCTTACCACAGATAATGAATAACAAATCAAATCAATTACCATCACAAACAGGACAATTGTAATGCATGTTGTAGTGCGTATGCCGCTGATGCTTCGGACTGTCGCACGCCGCGTAGCATTCCGGTCTTGATATTGTAATGACGCCTGCTTCGCAACGGTACAGTTTACCGTCCTCCCCCCACTCGGTGTGCGAGGCGTGTTCGGTGCCGTTGTACCAGCAACCCTTGCAGCGCACGCAGCACCCCTCCCGAGGCATCACGACCGCGCAGTCTTCCATCAGCCCACACTCCTCATCACCACTCCGACACTCAACGAAACCGTTCTGCAAAAAAGATAACACCTTATAAATATTAACTATTGCCAATTTTGTTTCACAAAAATGTAAAGGATAAAAATTTGAGTTTTAGTTGCGTAGATATGGGACGTGCAATTTTAGTTACATTTAGAAGTTATCGATAAAAGCTTTGATGACGATTGAATTTGAGAGTAAAGAAAATTGATCGCTTAGTCATTTATGCTCAGCCTAAAGATATGGCGTGGTACATGAACTTAACCTCCTGTACAATTGTTAAAGCATTCCTATTTATGACTGTTTCACGTAAGTTATCATCAGCTTTGTGAAATTAAACTTAACCAGAATCTATATAATCAGATGTGTGTATTTTAAACGATTAGAGTTACAATAAGTATACATCTCGAAGTTAATACTAAGTACGCGTTTATAGCGGAATTAGTTAACGACAACCGCCAAGCTGTTTATTGAGGAAATAAATATTTTTAATGAAGACAAAATATTAATGTGCCAATTATTGCTGGTGTAAATCGTTTGTGGTTTTGTTACAGATACGGAAATGTTTTCAATTGATATTTTATCCTTATTTACAGTGCGCTTTACTCTAGCTTTTGTATATTAAGCAATTAGCAAAAGATACATTTTGTATTTCTATGAAAATATTTGTTTTATTTATTATCGTTATTGGGTCACACTTAAGTTTTCAATGGTTACGTTAAATGCACCTGAACATCACAGGATTGGAATGAATAAGAAAAACATATCAAGCGTTCGTCTGTATTGGAGTTCTATTAGCAGATATTAGTTTAAAATTTAAAGAGTAATGTCAATTGCAACACTAACAGTGCTAACATTAATACATGTTAAACATGAACAACTCTTAACTTATGTTATAATTGTGGACGTGAGTTCGTTTAATATGATTTCATACCTTGACTATCAAACGTTGAATTTTATGTTCACATTGTTGATGATAAAGAAAGAGTATATTTAATACCCAGAAAAAAATCCAATGTAAACTAAAAACCTTATAAAAATTAAACACAAACGAAGCTGCCACTAAAAACGATTTCTTAAATGTAATATTGATTATGTAATTTAAATATTGTGATTCTCCGGATCCTCATTATAATGAAGATACAAGTTTTCAAACATTATACATAATATTGTGACAGTGACGTTTAATATTTAACTGGCTGAGGAATTCAGGCGAAATATTACGATGTTAGCTCACACACCTATTATGCATACAAAGAACACTCAGCAGGTGGTTACGAGCAAATAGTCCGTTACTCTTAACCAAGTTACGGAAATGAGGCATAATATGTGCCGATGTAGTTTCCGTATACATTATGTTTCAATCCTGCTGCGAAACAGTGTGATGATGTTAAAACACTTATTATGATTTACGTTAGGACCTCTGTTAAAAGTTTTCTTATGTAAGAGTATATACTCTAGGAACTCTAGGAATTCTCTCTTCTTATCTATGATAAACTGTAAGTTAAAATTGTAAAGTCAAGTACTTTCGTCACTGCAAGCGAATCGGCTTACTATACTGATTAATAGCATGCAGAATAAATTTTATATACGGAAGTTACGAGAAACTGGAAAATTCCCGTTGGATACGAGTTCCTAAAAGTTATAATAGTTAAATGACAAGTTTATAGCATTGCTACGCTACTGCTTAATTTTAAATACATATATAGAGCTATACCGACATGAAAGCACGGCATTTTAATATATACTCATACAGAATTGTAAGTTTTACAGCGCCGATGGTATTCAAAATTATAAGGAAAGTTACAATAATTAGAGAAAATGTCACTACATGGTACCTAAACTAGATTAAAATCATAATATGTAATTTTTAACCGACGAAAAAACGGAGGAGGTTCTCAATTCGACACGTATATATTTTTAATGTTAGATCACGCATAACTTTTTACAGAGTAGACCAGTTTTGATAGTTCTTTTTTTAATGTTAGACCACGCATAACTTTTTACAGAGTAGACCAATTTTGATGATGCTTTTTTATATGGATAGAGTAGGTATACCAAACTTAGTCTCATAAAATTGTATAAAAATTCTTAGTCTAAGGGAAGAATAATAGGGGACAATTGATTTTACAATCACTGACTTTAATACTGAGTTGTGCCTTGCCTTATCGTCGGTTTAATTTTTTTATTAAAAGTTATTTGTTTTACCTTATAATTTGATTTAAGGTTGCGATGTGTACAAAAGTATGTTATAATGTAATGTACTAATTACATTACATCATACGTGTATATTTGAGTAATTTCAGGCATTACTACAAATTATGATAATATTTGTATAAGTATTTTAAAGTACTTCTTTTCCGGCGCCTCAAAACGACAGACGAAAAATAGATTATTGCTGAAAGTGAAAAGTGACTCTTTAATTCAAATCTACAGTATCAATTTTATATCGAAATAGAAAATTTAACAATATCTTCAATTTCTTTTCTTATTACGCGTGAAACAAGCAATCTCTATGAATATTGTTTTATGTACACAAAATGCGGGCTTCAATACATATAATTTCATGTTGGAAAAGATCCAAAGAGATCTCATCTCTTGAATGGATGTCATCGTATTGCGATATTTTTATTTTCTGCTATTTTTGCTTATTAGGACATCTAGTACATTTAACATAAAATGTTGTTTCTAAGTATATTACCTACTTACTTATTACCCGGATTTTCAATCATGTATCCCACATATATGTTTATATTATTTATTTGAAACAGTATTAATTGAATAACTATGTAGTATATGTAATTTGATCTTATGAATAATTTGTTTACTATTACCAGATTATTTTTACCACCTACCTCACATTCTCATTATCCACGCGGGGTTATTTAGTTAGTTTACGCTTATAACATATTTCTTAAATATAAGAGGTGATGCAATAAATAATATATTAAAAAAAGCTCTTAAATAAAAGATTTGTATTGAAATTTATAGGTATCCTTGACCACGTCCCACCTCAATTTCTTACTAGAATTTTCTTACACAAAAATATTTCGTTCATATACGTCTCGCTAACCGACATTGAATTGTAAACGTCAGTAAATTTATATCTACAACATTGAACAGGGAGCGAAATAGATGTATTTCATTTTGCAACCTTATTTATTTTAGCAAACAAAGAACCCTTTGAGTTACACCCGTACTCACAAACGATACTTGTGTAAGTAAAGTAGTGTGACGCCGCTCAAGTTTAAAGGTAGAACCTTTTACGATTCGACTCCGGAGGCACCGCCGCCACGCCTGTTTCTGTCTTATAACAGCAGTGTTCTTGCTGCTGTGTTGTGGTTTAATGGGTGTAGTCAGGGAGACATACTTAACCGAGGCGTTCCAACTTAGTACTCAGGGGTATTAGCGCATTTGTAGTCGAAACAAGAACAGGTTGATTACAGATTTTCATGGGCGGCAATGATCACTCACCATCTGATGGACTGCATGCTCGTTTCCTCCCAGTAATAAATAAAAAAGTATTGTGTCTGAATAGGTTTATAGAACTCTGTGCGTCCAAGCACACTGTGAGAACTCATAGTACTGTTATGAATACGGGTGTAACATAATAGCTTAATAAGGCAAAATTCAAGAACAAAGTAAAGAAAAGCTAGAGCAATATGATTCCAATGAGGTTGTGGCCAGAATCTGCAACTATTTCTATAACAAAAGGACGTACGCAGTACAACACAAGTTACGGCGTAATCCAGTAGTGTAAAGTTACAACTACAGCCGTATCTTGGCGTCATGCATGCTGGCGTGATATGACGACAGCCGTGAAAGATATCCTTGGAAGTGTTCCAACGCTATGAATCTTGAGGCTTGAGGCTATAGCGCTGACGTGTCAACAATGTAGTGATAACATTTTTTTGCTCGACTGTTTTTTTCGTGTGTATGTGTGTGAGTACGTGTATATGCGTGTGTTTGTGACCATATATGTGTGTGTGCCTATTTAAATCCCGAACAAATTATACTTTATTATTTTTCAGTCTGGTTTTTGTTTTATGATAATATGTTTAAATTCACCCTTTTATTATTTTGATCTATATGTATGTACCTGTCTACGAATTTATGTGGTGGTTTGCAATTGTATTTATTTATGATTAATGAAAAGCCTGTAAATAAATTCAAGATTTTACTACACATAATAATATATAACTTTCGTCGCCTTATTATAGGCAATATAAAGGATCCCTCAGTGGGAGTTTACGTTATGAAACTTTACAATACCCTTCAATAATCTCGGCGGAGACTCAATTAGTTACCAATGACGGACAAACATGTTATTTAACAGGATTGTAATCTATACTCAATATATAACAATCCTTATTAATATTATTATGAATGAGTGTGTCTGAGTGTGTCTCAAATTAATAAAAACGTAATTAATACATAATTAATTACGTTTTTATTAATTATACTTTGTCCATCGTATTAATATTTTAAATGCGAAAGTTTGCGAGGATGTTTGTTTCTCTTTCATGCAAAAAGTACGAAACTTTACAGCAATATAAGTTATACATCATAGGTTATACACGTTATTTGTAAATATATTGTGTAAGTTAGCCAAAATGTGTGTGAAAAGTTCAACATGCTTTGTGCAGTCATACATAAAGTATCGGAACAAAAGACGACTTAATAGTAAATGCATTCACCGCCAGTCAATCTTCCCCGTTCCCGTTTCCATTCCCGTTCACGTTCCCGTTCCCGCTGTCGTAAAAAAAAATAAGGCGTGGACCACCCTTAACTAAGGTATATGAAAAAAAGATGTGGACCGATTCCTGAGAATGAGAGAATTCCCGAGAAATAGGTCTGGACCTACCCGATATGCACACAAAATTCCATGACAATCGGTCGGGCCGTTTCGGGGGAGTTTGGCAAACACTGCGACACGAGTAAACTTCACGCTCATTACTATCTCAATGCTATAAAAAAACTCTTCACATTTAAGGACATCATCGCGTGTGAAGTCGCGGGCAACTAGTTAATAACACCAATTGGTTGCCAATACTCGCTTATATACAGCGTCCGTATCTGTGATACAATGAGATAGAACAGTTAAAAGCTTGTGAACGAACAATAGATAACGAGAGTCGATCCTTATCATACATGTCACGTGAACACAATGTGCAGACGTTTACAAGTACAGATACTTGTTTTGATACACATACTTGTACAGATACTTGATACCCAATACAGATATTGTTTACGTCATTAGATAGTTGAACCTTTTATGTTTTTAAACTGTACATTTTTATAGCGACGTTTAGCACGAAAAAAACTTACCTACTTAAAAAAATACTTACTTATGTAATTTTTTCGTTGTGTTAATAACGATAAGTTAATAAGGACAAATAAAGTTTAATTTTATTTAATTGTCAGGTTAGTGTACAGTACGATTACATCTATTTATTTGTTTTTTTTACTAATATGTTACTATCTAATATTTAAAATGTACCTTATTTAAAAACGCACATAACGTCGTTATAACATATTTCAGCAAATTTTGCTAACGTAAAGCGTGCACAATAGCCACAATTTCCAATATGCACACACAAACACATTGTCAACATGCTCCCTTCCGCACCTGTGACTACTATCTGTTGGTCTACATCTATATCTATCTGTCCATTTGTCAATCTGCCTATCACTGTATCTAACTAACATTTAAAATGTACCGTCACGTTAAAACTTACCGTAGGTCATATTCTATGCAAATTTGCAAACATGAAGCGTCCATAATGGTCACGGTTTCCAAAATGCACACACAAAAACACATTGTCAACACGCTCAACACACACACAACAATACGCTCCCCTTACCGCGCCTGTGTCAACAACTCACTGGTGGCATTTATCTATTCATCTGGCCGTCTGTCCATTTGTCAATCTGTAAACCTGTCCGTCTGTCCATCTGCCTACCAATGTATCTAACTAATATTTAAAGTATACCTTATTTAATAACGTGCGTCATTCGTTAACATATTCTATGCAATTTTGCAAACGTGAGGCGTGCACAATAGCCACAGTTTCCAATATGCACACACAAAAACACATTGTCAACACGCTCTCTCGTCCAGGTACAACGCAGTGGTAGCAGCTGAAAAACTTTCAGTTTATTTCAAATTGAAATTCTTCCTTTATGATGGAACCGCGCCGCTGTGAAAGTGAAATGTTTAGAACTAGCTTCGGCGCCGCCATATTGCTGGCTTTGAAAGCTTTTATTAAGCGGGGATATATGTTATATAGGTATTACTTTGTTTTATTTTTTCATTTATTAATTATAATCATATCACATTTAACAATAACAAAAAATTAAGGGTATAAAAATTTATTAAAATACAATTTTAACAGATCCAAAATAATTAATTAAATAAAGGTTGAACCCTTAGTATTACTTATACGGTGATATCATGCCACTTATATTGCTTAGTATAATCCTTACTAATATTATAAATACGAATGTAACTTTGTCTATCTTCTTAATGCTTAAAACACTAAATTCATTCTGATAAAATTTGGTATGGAGATCGTTTGAGACCCAGTGAAGGACAAAGGTAGTTTTCTTCCCGAAGATCAACCCTTCAGGGGGTAGAAAACGGGGTAAATGTTTTATAAGATCTCAAAATGTCCTCTACTTACTTTATAATGCGGGCACAATAAGCCAATTAACTATAATTGCTCATTTATTTGTTAGAATTCATTGTTACATCATACACAATAGGGCTGTACCTTCTAAATAAAATTTTAATAGATTTTTTTTACAGGTTTATGTTTCTAACACATATATATATAACTAGCTTTTGCTCGCGGCTTCGCACGCGTAGCCTAAAATTAAATAAAGAACACTTGGGCAAAATTTCAAAGAAATTGGTGAAACTTTTATTGTATTTCCATACAACCTGTCAACCCCTATTGGAACGCCTTAGGGGTGAAATTTTAAAATATCCTTCCTTAGTGGATGTCTACGTCATAAGAGGAATACTTGTGCGACATTTTTGTTTCTCAGTACAGTGGTTTAGGCTCTGCGTTGACATGTTGAATGAGTGAGAGACATTTTGTGATTAGCTATACTATAATATAGAGGAAACATACCGGAACGAGGCCTCAACTAAGAACATAGTCAAGAAACTGAACAGTCTACTTAGCTTTTCGGCTTAGTCATAAATTATTCATACACACGAATTCTGTCATAACATTGAAACTCTGCATGATAAATAAATATTTTGAGTTTAGTAGAAATGGGATCTTAATTTAACCTAAAATGACACAAAGGATTTTCACTAAAGGATTATACCAACGCGAAGAGCGTAGAATTAACACAGACCTAAGCCGAGGTTGTGGTAATGTATTCAGAAATCTTCCACCAAAGCTAACTCACACGTATTGATTTTCATATTTTTATAACTTTTTTATGTGATTATCCTCCGCTCCTCCTTCGTTTGACTGCTATCTCACTTGATGGTAAGTAAGATGCCGTCCACGATGGAGCACGCTTGTCTAGAAGAAGCCTATTCAATACTCTTATTTATTTTTGACTTGAATAATCCCTTGTACAAAAAATTGAGGCAGCGATCGAGAATGCAGTCCATCTGATGGTACTCACTGCTGCCCATGGACATCCGCAATCAACACAAGACAGGATCGAAGTTCTTTCCTAGGCACACACAGATGCGCTGCTACCCTGAGGACTAAGTTGGAACGCGTCGGTCAAGTGTCTCCCTGACCCCACCCTTCCACCCAAAGACGAAGTGAGAACACTGCTGTTATAACGCAGAAATAGGTGTGGCGGTGGTGCCTCCGAATCACAAATTTCTATTTCTATGTTACAGTGTTACAGACAGACATAAAAATGAAATAAGAGCTTGTAACAAGTACCTAAAAGGAAACTCGTACGTGTGAGGTAGTTTCTATGCTTTATTACAGGTTTAATTGATTTAGCGTGAATTCGTTTGTACAGAGTCCTAAAATACCAATGGGCGTTGGACTCGGAGCACGTGAAGGTCAGGGGACTGACCCGTCAAGATCCTCAATCTGGACTTCTGTTCTTTTTTATAATTTTGAGGCATAAAACGTCCATTCAGTCCACCTGATGTGTAAAGTAAGTGGTCACTGCCGCCCATGGACACCTCTAATCCACCTAGAACAGGAGCGTATTTCTTAAGTGGACCGCAAATGCGTAACGCCTCGTTTAAGCATGCCTCCCTTACCACACCCTTAAAATCAGAACACAGCAGCAAGAACACTGCTGTATTAAGGCAGAAATAGGCGTGGCGGTGGTGCTTCTGGAGTCGTACCGTAAAAGTCGCTTTCAATTCGACTGTCCCTTAATTGTCATCTTTATCACAAAAAACAAGTATCCAAATCGTAACGTAAGAATTTGGTGGCATCCACCCACTAAAGTTCAGAAGGAACAAAATCTAAAGAACAATGAATGGTTTCAAAACCAATATTAACAAAACTCACTGCAGCATTTGTTTTTTCACTTAACCACAATAAAATAACATTGTTATGTTATAAGTGCCATGGCGTGTGAATCAGGAGCCCATTAAGTGGTAATTACCGGTTGGAGAGCGGTGCACGCCCTCATGCGATGGGTCAACACTCGGTAAGTAAGGATTTAACACCATGAAACCATAAACTAATACTTTGTATTTGTAAAACTCCTATATACATACATATAACCTTCCTTTATCCGCGGTTCTGGACGTATCATAACGTAAATAGAGGAAGGCGTAGACAATGCTGTACTAAAAACTAGTGTTGCAGTATCACTGTTACTAAGTACAGTACTGTCATGATTTTCTAATTTATTTTATTGTATTTTGATATCTTAAACGAATTCTTGATTTAATAGTACTTTGACTTGGGTGAAGTGACGATTCTAAATGGTGGGAATCAAGTCAATAAAACAAAACTGTTGGTTAGAACTAGGAGCTCAGCACAGCACTTGGTGTCTAGCAACGTAACCGAAGGGTTCTCCGTAAAAATTGCCTACCAGTGTGCTATAATATAAGTCGGATCTACTAGTGCTGTTGTTGATGTTTAGAATAAGTTCTGTCATAGAATAAGTATGATAATAGAAATCGCTGTGGCGTTGGTGCTTCCGGAGTCGAACCATAAAATATTCTAACACAGGGTTTAGTAATATTTTTGTTAGTTTTAGTATGTAATACCATTTTGAGTGTTTACGGGAAGGTGAAGTCAAGTGATTCATATACTACGACTTAAGATTCCGTTGACAAATATATAAATATTTGGCACATATATAACTTCGGCTTATTCGTTACTCTGTTTGTCAGTTTATCACATTAAGATGACGACTATTTGTTATTATTTAATCGATTAATTTAAACAAGGTACAAAGTACAATAAACCGATTTTCACTGTACTAGTGAAATTGAAGAACGAAAAAAATGCATTATGACTTTCTCTCATCATATAAGTTTAGTGAAGTTATTAGAATGAATAAAGATTTTACATTTTTTCTGCAACCTAAACGTAAATTTTGCGCTAAAAGTCTTTAAAAATGGTCAAAGTATTTTAAAGTCATATGAAACAATTATAACATGAGCAATTTGAATAAAATGTGTCTCGACCGCCAAAGCTTTGAACTATGCCGTGGAGAATTCTGAAAAAGGGTAAAGTCCTTACAAAACATTTTCAAAAACAACTTGAAAGAAATATTGTAATGGTTTAAGTTATATATTTAGGGTATATTTTCAATTTCTATTATAAAAAAGATTGACAGCATTCTATATATGAATATACCTTTAGATGCCATCAATTTAGAATAATATATACTACAGATCGCCTAGCGGTCAACAAAACTCCTATCATAGAATTATCAGTTGTAAAATATCTACACTTTTATACCTATAGAATACCTATACCGTATTATACGGTATATTCTATAGGTCTGTGGTATATAGTAGTCGATCTGTAGAATATATTATTATTCTA
>DWNJ01001712.1:0-11537 GCA_018250275.1 Udranomia eurus
CAAAAGAAGAAGAGATAATTCCTGTAAATCGATTTTATAAGAAAGAGGACAAGCAAAAAAATCTAAATACTTGCACAACAATCGCAGATTAAAAATATCCGAAGCGTGCCTGTCGCACTAAGGCCTTGCGTATTTTAGAATTTCAATCTATATTTATGTGCCTCTAAATATACTCACAAGAATTTGTAGAAAAGAACGTCAGTCAACTCATATTTATACAATAGCCGCGATATGAAATCCTTTCTTTGGCTGCAACCGTGCTTTGTGTTCCTCTACTGGGCTCGGGTGTGCGAAGAGTCTTACAATCGGGTAAGACCTGGGGCATACTCCGCATTCTTATTCAGATAAATAACTTTAAGCACCAGACCGGAACACAGAGAATTACCGAGCACCAAACGAATTTAGCTTCGTAATAACATATAGGTACACCCCGCTCCGTGATCGACACTCAGATGTGTCAGTGATGACGCGATGACACCAATCTGTGTACAGTACATAGCACACATTACATCACCTCTATGCGATTCTAGTTTCGCTACCGCATGCGAAGTGGCAGTGTGTAATTTATTGGACACGTTAACACGCATGTCACTCGTGCGACTCACAACACCGAAATTAGACGAAACGTATCCCGCGATGTTTTCGAATGGCATTGTTGGCTTCCCTTGAACCGAAACGCGTTTTTCAAGATTCCGTATTCTGCTTGGGCTCAACTATCTTCGTGTGCGAGAAAAGTTCGTAGAACGTTCGTCGAAATGTCGGTCGGCATTAGGCGGATGTGCCCATTTGATGTTTCAAATCTCGCTTTTTTTTCGAATACAGATACCGGTGGGATTCGAACTTGAAAACGACGAACGAAACGATTGGGAAAACGTGTAGTCGAAGCCGTTTTATGCCTTTAATTTACTGAACACCCATACAAACTTTCATCCCTATTTACCTCCTTTATGGGAACATGAAGAATTACTCTTAGAGCTGACATGGAACCTCGCCCTTAACTGATCATGCAACGATCTATTAATATAAATACTAAAATTAGATGACTAGTTTCGATGTCTTGTGTTTAGACCATTTATGTACCTCATGACACCTAAACAGGAAGTCATACGTACACAACGTTATGCGTTATAATGCGATACGATTTGCACAATTATTCGAAAACACCATGCCAACTGAACTGCGGGGTCACATTAATGTAAACGGGGTGCTATTATGTAATCTGCGATAGCGATGCGGCGGTTATCTCGCGCGCACACTGCTTGGTACGCGTTCGATATGCCCGCCGTAGTAATGGTACGACGCGCAGTGTATATCGCATGTATATTGAGCCCCGAAATCGTTGGGCTTTGTGAGTTAGGGCCAGGCAATAAGGTATATTCGAACACAAAACTTCAGTGTCGATAGCAATTTTGGTACGTATGTTGTATAGGGAATGTTAGGGAACTAAAAGGAACTTGTTAAAATTATAGGTAGGATACATACTTAGACACGTAGATAGACATGTAGACCCCATGAAGGCAGCTTTTGTGTTCCTATCATAAGTAAATACTCGTATACAACGCATTGTAGTAGCTAACGCGTGAATAGTAAAAAATAACATTTCTACATTATATTTTGTTGCGTGTGAATTTATAACACGGATAGCTTATGACCTGGATTAAAGGTTTTCCGTAATTAATATATAGTATATTTAACATTCAGCAAGTCCCTCTGAAATACTTACATTATATTCAGGTCAAAAAACGAACAAATAATTGAACAAAAGAACGGCAGATCAAATGAATGCACGAAAGATCGATCCAACCGATAAATTAACGTAGGCAACTACTATTTCAGGAACTTTGCGTGTCTAAAAAAAGTTTTTATTACTCTAAATCCATGTACGAGTATGTCACACATTAGTTATATTGTCTATACGTCAACACACGTACACACACGCGTACGCACACACAGACAACACGCACACACAACGCACATAGGGTATATTTTTAAATCGTACAGCGTTGTAACTGTGAAGTCACCACAATAAGTCATGGTGCGGAACAATTGTGCGCGTGAATCATTTCCTCTAGCGCGGATTTTGTACGAATGGCGCGCCTGGTAACAGTTGGTATTACATGATAACGGAGAGAAACAAACACACAACACAATTCATCACTATCATTATGGACCAATTATTTACAATTGAATTTTTACCGTATATATTATGATATGATTGTGTGGCTAAAATTCTTCACACAGTCGGTCACTGTTTTATGTTTAATTGCATTTTTATGAAGTAATAATATTTTTTGAACTCATTTATTTTAAGGACCTGTATACTCAAAAATGTGTTCAAAATAAACGTTAAAATTTTAAGCAGTCCAGGAAAATTACGTAATTTTCAGCTTATTATCTTTATAGATTCTATGTATGTCATTTAAATTTATTTTCCCTGTTTCAAGCACGTATATTTAATGTATTTACTTATCAGTTGTCAAATATAAAAGAACCTTCGAGAGTAATTAACGTCTAGGGATCCTCGTTATTTAGCGTAATAAATTTCGTTTTCTATGAAAGAATAACGAATTTTCTCAATTCAAATTGGTGGAGTCAGTTTTATACCATCCCCGGTTTTTGAGGTGAACATTTCGTTCGACTCCAGTGGCACCACCGCCACATCTATTTATCTCTTGTAAAAAACTTGATCCATCTTATTCCTCAAGACATACCAAAATTGAAGATATATCTGAGATCACCAACAGATGTTTGATCTCTTCAATTGAAGACCTTAGACTTCAATTTTGTAATTACAGATGTTAATCAGCAGCACTTATCACTTGCCATCAGGTGGATTGCACCCTCGTTCCCTACCTTAATAGTAAAAAAAGTAGATAAACTACAAAAGTACGGTGTGTGTGTGTGGTATTGGCTTTTAAACAATATAAGCACTTAAAATGTATATTTTACGTTCCCAGTATGATGCCAAATGACTCATTTATTCAAAAGACGGAACCCATTAATAGAATGAGCTGTTCGCTAGTCTCTTAAACGCCAGTAAAACAGACGGCGCTGTAAATATTTGTATATTATTTACTGAATTATACGTCACCATGTTTTAAAATTATACACACATATGCATACGGCAACTACACTGTAAATTTCCTTAATGTCTAAAGCAACATAATATCTTGATTACAATGTAAATAACGCAAACGTAAAAATAAGAGCATCTCGCGGAAATGTGTCGAGTGTTAAGTGTTTGCTTGTGAAACGATAGGGTTTTTAGTTTTTATGCCTTTAGAGTGAAGTGGTGAGTTGCAGCGGTGGGGTTACGGTATTACGACGTATTTGTACCTTACTTTATATTTCAGTGTCGTAAAATTGAAAATTCTTTCACTGAGCGCCCGTTTTAGAGCGCAAATTCAGTGCATTCGAAAACTCCATGTGATGTATGTATATTATGCTTTTATATTTATGTATTGCATACGTAATATTTATTTTATTTCGACGATTAATTTTAATGAGGCGAAAGAGGCCTTCTGTTTCGAATATCACTTACATTCAATTGACCTGACCACGAATATCATCCCAAAAAAATCTTAATCTTTGTGTCGGTCTCAGTCTGCTCCGTTCAAGGTGACGTGGCAGCAAAATTATACGTTTCACAGAATCTTAATTCAGTTTTTGTTTGTGTTTCCGCAAAAGTTTTCTGCTGAGAAATAATTGCTTCGGAACGCAAGGACGCAATTCTACTATTGTTTCTACCATACAGAAGTATTAATTTTCTGAAACAAACGCCGGATCGAGCCGCGCCGAGAGTGGAATTAGTTCTTGACAACTGTAGGTCTGCGAATATGGGTCTGTTCGTGTTTCTAAAAGTGAAGGCAGCATTTTTATTTTTAAACGAACAATGGCTTACTTCGTTTAATAAAAGATTGCGGTGATGCAATACAGCAAATTGTTGCTACTGATGTATTTTTGGTTAAGCTAGTATTATAGACATATGATAAACCTCTATCATATCAACGACATCTTTTTGAGAGAGTATCTCGAAGTGGCGATCACGGAATAATGAAGATAGCTTGATGATTTAACAATGGCGTGATTTTAATGTATAATATATGTCTGGCCCTATCGTTAAACTTTCAAGGATGTTTATTGATTATTATTTTATTCAAGTAAGTAAGGTTTTTTTTTCTTTCGCGGGCACAAAAGCTATGTTAATGTAGGAGGAATACTTAAACGTAAAACAGGATAAGCCCTGGAAATGTCGGGAAAAGTGGTGCGTGCGAACGAACATGTACTAGAGTAAGGCGCACAAAAATACGGTGCGGTCGCATCGGTCTGATGAGTCATTGCGATTTTTAAACGCACTTTTTGAATTATTCGACGTACGCTCAGTTTGAAAATTAATAATTATTGTAATAACAATTAATACAGTTGTAATTAAAAGACTGAATCATCTTTAAAACATGTACGTAATATATATAAGTAACAATAACAAAAGTATTAACAGCAGCAGGAGCACTGAAATTGTCCGTATAATGATTATGGCACTTAACGGTAATCTTTTGCAGATAAACTTTAAGTTAAACTAATTTATACGGCTTGAAGTCTTGAAGCTTGAAGATATTATTGAAGGGAAAATCCACGAGTTTGAGTTGGTACTTAAATTAATTATAGCGGATTAATAATACATTTTTTATTCGTGATTTGTTTCATTTGAAAATTATAAATAATCCCAATAATATGTATATAAATTGATGGATTCCAATGCTTGTTTAAAATATTTAGACGGACGGAATTAAAAATACTGTGATAGATAAATGTTAAGCATTATACCTAATTGGTAAATTTCGTAGAATCCTACTTCGTTTTATTATACATACATTCAAATAACAAAGTTTTTTATTCAATATTGAAACTGAAAATTATATTATAAAATTTGGGAGTGTTTTGTCTACTTAAAATAAGCTTAAAATAAATTGAGCGAATACTAAAACAAACACAACTTTTTGAACAATATGGTTAAACAAGATAAATGTGCTTTCTATATTTGGGAATCCCGAGTATACACCCAAAAGTCTAGGAATCGCAAGTAAATCGCAATACCGACACAGTATACGTGAACGCGCCCCATCGCTTCACCCCGATGCTACGCAAATATTTGTCCATTCCCAAGACGCCAGCCCTAATTGATTATTTGGACTGGCGGCCTCTCCTTAGCGCTTTGTACGCAGATATTGAGCCGTTTAGATAATGCCTACGAGAGGGCATGAGGGCGTAAATCCACTTATTTACAGGTCGGGGAACGAATTACGAGACGACGTCACCATTCCGTTGACATCGATTCGACGTAACCACCGTACCAATGTTATGTGAGTGATCTGAAGTGATTGATACAATCAACGTGATAATTAATTTTTAAACGCGTCAATGTTAAGTACAGTTAATATTTAAATTCTCGAAGTCGTTGAGTCTATTGTGAATATTTGATATCCGGAAAACTTTAAACGAGAGACGTTCTCGTCACTAATAGCTCCACGTGCAAAATAATTTCAGTCCTTTTTGAGGTTCGACGTGGACGTCGATGGCCAATGGTGACGACATAATATTAAGCTGTTCTGCACGCAAAACGTAATGTTGACCGATTTTTTTGTTATAATTTTACGACGAGACAATAATTATAATAATCTAAGGTGGGAAAATATAACAAAACTTACCTCGACATACATTTTTTATTTATCACACATTTGATATATATCTGTCGCGACTTCGTCCGCCATTTGGCCAAGGCCGGTCAAAACCAGGGGACGGTATAAGATAAGTTTAAGAGATGAACTCGGAAGCCCTCTTAGATTAATTAATCATTTACATAGAGGAACTTGGGTGAGTGAATAATGAACATTTCAGCGGGTTTGATCGCGATAGATCGGACGCCGGTTAAAAGTTTATCGATTTCGGTACAACTTTATAAAGAAGGAATTTTCCGTAAGTTTTTGTTCAAAAGACTGCTTGCAAGGAAAGTTGATGAAAGAGGTTTTGTTACATTACAAGAGCACTCTTTGGAATTATTCCAAACAATAAAATACTTTAAGATTTAAGATAAATAAGTAATATTCAGGTGAAGTTAAATGAGAAATCACTCCTAATTAGAGCCTCATATGCACTTGGCAATATCAATAAGGAGAAATCATCTCTGCGAACCGGACGTATATTTAACTGGATATTATAAAATCACACATACACCAAATCACACCGTACATAGTTCTTAAAATCGTACCAACCCTATATGAGTTCCTAAGATCTCATTTGGCTTCATCACTTTTTAACTCTCAGTCAATCTTATCGACCAAACGTAAAACTTAACGAACGCCATATAAAATCCAGTCCCTGGTCTATTACCGGTGAATAATCGCAATCCTATAATACCGTTTGGATGCAAATGGTGCAATTCGAACGGACATTCGGTTACTTCCCGGTTCACTTTGCCGTACTATGTAACTGTTAATCTACGCTCAACGCAAGTGGAATTCTATCTTGTGCCGTACGAGCAGAGCACGAATTCGATCGTATTATAGACGTACCAAATAGATTCTGAATTGAACTATTCGAAAGGTGTGACATCGTAATCTAGTGAATGTAATGTTCTTGATCGGGTTACTTGAGCATAATCTCAAGCTTAAATACATTTGTCTAATATAGTGTAATACGAATGTGTGAATAGATTTTAATGTTCCATTTCCTTGGTTCCAGGTCGCCACCTGCAGCATAATAGGGAGCCATACGCCGCGGCGGAAAGACGGGTGCGACACGCACTCGTGGTATGTACATTTGTTTTATATAATATTGAGGTAGGAAACGAGCATGCAGTACACCTAATGGCAGATGCTGCCCCCAATCGACATCTGCCATCAATCTAAGACAGGACAAGACTAGGTTCCTTCTACGGTAGACTACTGTTCGAACCAGGACACTACCAAGAACACTGCTTTTATAAGACAGCAGGGTTTTGGTTTAAATTTATTATGATAACTGTCTAAAATTACGGTATATGTGTGTCCGTATTTTTATCCTTTCAAATTTTCCCAATTTGATGATTTTTCTTCTTGTTTATAATTCAGAATTTCTTACTCACCCTCTCTGACATATATGAGAAATCTATGATTACAGCAACATTGTTTGTTAGATTACCCAATCTTCATGGACTTAGGCCCTCCTTATCTTCGCTTCTACTTCTTTTCTAATGTTAATAAACGTGAGTGAAGCAGGGAAATGTTGTCGAAATACGAGATCTTTTTACTAGTTGCGGTTCAGTTTGAAGTGGGACCCGCATTGACCCCTACGATTAGTTCCCCGACTTCTGGACAACGGTTTCGATCTAACATAAACTCTACTATTGTTCCGTTGGGCTATTTGTACTAAAAGGTTTTAACTTCAGTTTCAGCTCTTTCTATATCTTTCCGGACGTCTAAGAGTAGTGTTTTCTTCTTTGATAATTTCGCCAAGTGTCTTGTTTGATATTTCTTTCTTCTATTTTTATCATCTTTCTCTCACCACCGCTTATCTCTTAACTTAAGCTTAACTCTTAATTACTTTTTAAATTACGTAACAGATTTAAATTTCATATAAAAAATTAAGTAACCCATTTAATTAATTCAAAAGCTTTTTTCGTGTTCTGTTTACGCACCGTAAATAGCATTATGGCAGATGTAAGCAAGCAGAAGCATATGTATGCAATATTAAATGTACAAATTTCCAATTCAGGTCTTTTTCACGTTAAAAGTCATAACACGAATATGAATTAATAATTAATCCTTGATGTGCATAACCGATCTTGACAATCGCAACCTAGATTTTTGACTGCAAGAATCTATGATCTGTCAGCGGTGTGCGGCGATGCCAAGTTTGATGTTCTCAAGCTGCTCCTGATCTGGTGCCAGACAGAATGAGAGAACGGGACATGCTCGTGAATTATTATATTATAAAGTCTTTTTATTGCACTTTTGTAGGAAGACAAAGGCGCGCCGTCCCATCGTGTGCCAAAAGAGACGCCTTACTCGTATGTGTAACGTTATGACCATTTATGTTTTCCTCCTTGAAATACTTAAGTTTAGAATAGTATACACGCCATTCCTTTTCTGAAGCGTCAGCCGTCCATTGATAATATATGGTTTGCAACGTCATTACTTTTGTAGCCCTCTAAATCCATAGTGGTTTGATTTGATCGTAAATTAATGAATTTGTTGATTGATAAGAAGTTCAAAGACAACGTTATAAATCTTTCAATAGGTTCGCAAATAACAGCTGCTTATAAAGACATTTATTATTAAAGTTTTTAATCAGAAAAGGAGTCATTTTCATGGTCAGAATTACCTGACTAGATCCTGAATTGACTAGAGTATACTAAGACTATGATGCATTTGTTATCGACACAATCTTCTCTTTAGTTCTGAAGTCATATCTAACAACACTTCGTACAGCTATCTATCCGTATTTTGTAATTTAGCTAAGTTAAAAGCATAATCTGTTTCAAATCAACATTCCACATCGACCCGTACCGCCCGTCAGTCAACATGTCCGCCCGCCCATCGACATGTATTTAGCAGTTCAATTCGATTCGCTTATTGACTTTTCGTTATGTTTGCGCTGTCGTTAATATCGTTGCCGTTGTTTTGTTATTACGTTCCATTCGTCAGATGTATCTTTTGATTAACGCATTTAGTTATATGCGGCGTTTGCTTTTTCAGTAGATGTCGTCAGATTAGTTTACTATCTCAGTTTTACGATTTTCATTTTAATCCTAATCGAGAATCACCGACCAAGTAAAACTGGCAAGATTACATTAAAAACTTTGTTTGTAGCACTTAAAATCCATAGGATTGTAGAAACTAAAATTCAAGTCAATCATATTACCGAACGCTCTGTCACTTATCTAAAAGCGCACCTTCTTTCTCATCTCCATATTTCTTTATTTCACATGCATCGAATCCAACATGAGGTTACGTACCAAGTTATTGTCATTCCATAATCGATTCGATTCAAACGCGTTTCCTATTTCGCCCTCTATCATAAATCATATCACGTTAAAAGCCGGGTCCGTTTGAAATTTCAATTCTGGTTCCTTTTCTCTAAATATGGCCGGGGTTTGAAAATAAATGTTTTGTATTCGAATGCGATTCGAAATGTTCTCTAAGTGACTAACCAGAAAATGTACGGTCTAAAAATCTTATTTCTGATCTCAGCTTTCGGTGAAAATCATATTTCGTAGAGGTTTAAATATAGAAATTTTTAACATGGATTTCTCCACTAGAAATTAATTTGACACATACTAACCCGTTGTTTATTTGGTGATTTTCTGACAGGATACGAAGTGTTAAGTGAAGTTGCGTGCTTCCTTCTTCCTTCCAATAGTTACTGATACCGAACGTCAGAAACGGGAATATTATGAAACCAAAAAAACTATCTGAACAAAAATATAAGCGGAGCTCAGATATAGCTAACTGTTAATGTAAAATAGTTATCTAAACATTTTTGTTTATTATTATTATATTTTTATAAGCGGAACTAAGATATAGCCAACAATTAATGTAAAAAAATGTTACATTCAGGCATATTACATACACGCACACGTATACTCCCAGTATACTTAGATTCTCAGTGACTTGTGACGTACATTTATGCGTGTGCCGTGGGTTTTGCCTTTGCTGAAGCCGGACGGAGACGACGCGAACTGAATAACGATAACGTACCGATAGTGTAACGGGTAATAGTATTTTTATTCATCTATATCGTTAATATTATCAAAGCAATATGCTTATTTCTAAAAATAAATGTATCATACTGTAGGTACACGGAAGATATTTAAGAGAAAACAATTTTAGGGTCTTTATTTAAAGAATAGAACCCAAAAATATGTTTTTTTAGAATTTTTGACTGTTTGTCTGTGTGTTTGTGCACGCTAATCTCAGAAACGGCTGATCCGAGTTGAATGTGATTTTCACTGACTATGGTGGTAAGGTTCACTTAACTTAGTGTTGGTTTCATAAAAATCGGTTCATAAAAAAAAAGCGTTAGACGGGACGGGGAGGAGGTACGAAGTCCGCCGGTTCAGCTAGTATATAATAAAATGACCAGTTCACACAATAGACACGCTTTAAAGAATTAATAGATGAACGGTTTTTTTTTTCAAATCGTGATTAAACGCAATTCGTTTTTCGGAAATCACGCCAAAAAACTAGGAATTCGTCATGGCCATGACGATTTATCGCCCTGTGATTGGCCATTCCCTTTTTTTTTAAGAGTCTTTTTGCGATGAGTTCAATCAAAATGATGGATGTATGTACAAGACAGTCTAACACGTGTCTTTCATCTCTTCCCATAGGACTCTCATTTATAACTTACCTTAATTAATTGATCTAATCTTTTCTTTTAATTACTAGCATGTAAATACATGTAAGCATGTAAATACTAGTAATTTTGTTGACCCCTCCAGCTTAGCTCAAAGGCTCGTGTTAGGAGTGGGTTCACGACAAAAGTGCAATGGGGGAGTGAGGATCGAACCCACGACCTCTCGATCGTACGACCGACGCACTACCCATTGAGCTATTGCCGCTTCTTAAATTGAGAAATTTTCTTATGAGATTCTTTGAAAAAAAATGTGTTATTTTTTTAATATCACCTAATTGCTTTTTTACCTCTTTCCGCTTTATCTTCCACCTTACCGTCTGCACGTGAATAAGATCCTTTATAAAATCATTTATCGTAATAAATCGTACAATCGCTCGTGTCAGATTTGGAAGCATAATAGTCTAATCCGATTTTGAATATATCGAGCGTCAATAGCGATAAGCTTCCTAACAAATGAGAGTCAGTTTATCATACAGAACCAGATTTCAAACATTTGATAATCGACTATTAGGGAAGTTGTACTGTATTCCACAAAAGCCTCGCTTAGCTTATTGATTAACTGTAAAACAAACAAGTTGCCTGACGTCATAGACGCGTTGCCAATGCGTACCAATTGATGGAAGGTGGTAGAACATTTCATATTTCAACACCGGAGGCACTGTCACACTTATTTCTGCCTCATAACACAAGTATACTTGCTCCTGTGATCTGCTTTGAAAGGTGTGGTTAGGCCACACTTAACCGAGTCGTTTCCAACTTAGTCCCCGTATGTAGCAACCTAGCAACTCACTTTGGTCGGCCTAAGGAAGATTTACGATCCTGTGTTAGGCTGATTACTGATGTCCATGGCCGGCTGTGAACACTTTCGATCAGGTGGACTGCATTTTTGGTTACTACCAATGTTATAAAATACCCACGTTATGGAATACCCACCCATTGCCAATGCGTAAAAATTAAAATTAAATCAATCATATTGTTAGATACGGTTCCAGTTAAAGTGAACACATCAATCACAATGTTGATGCCAAAATAGGTTTTTTTGCTTGGACCAATGCTCCTCCCCCGTTGATAAACTAGACACAGATTTGTATATAGGGTAGAGTAGTAGCAGGGATATATTTTTTAAATTGAAGATGAGGTTCGGT
>DWNJ01001713.1:0-11536 GCA_018250275.1 Udranomia eurus
TCACTTTATATTTTGAAAGTACCTATACTACCTACATGTCAAACCTGGAATATATAGAGACATATGTTTCCTCAACACAATGGATAAGATTTGATGGTACAAAACCCTTAAGTGTCATTGTATATATAACTAAATAAGTCAAAGAATTAAAAATATATATCCATGTTATAAATGGTTATATCGTAAAGAGTAACTCATCATATCATTACTACGAAACATAATTCGTTTGTTCAGTTCACGCTTGAAATTAAAAGTTCCGGTTTCAATGTACGATCGTTTTCCGATGACGAATTAATTGCCGGTGATATGATTCACCCCACTGGCTTTAGATATATATCCGATAATTCATAGAATATTTATTTATGATAACAAAAAATTATTACATCATGCCTATATATAAAATATTACAAAAAGATTTAGGAACTTATAGGTAGGTAGGTGACGCTTCCTATTTTAATTTTACAACAACAAATAAAGCGTTAATCAGCAACGTTAATAAGGTTCTGCTTCGGAATGTAGTATAGTGAATATTATATCTTTTTTGTGACTGACTTAACCATGTAATGGTTTTCTTTATCTTTAAAACCAGGGCTCGTAGTGTGGTACCTATCTGCTACATTTTGAAAGAATATTCGTAGTACCGTCTGATACGCTATAAGAAATAAATCTACAACAAAAATAATTATTGTCAAATCGAAATTAATCAGTGGCATCCCTAGTGATAATACGCAACAGTTACACAGAGTCATACCCTCTTATTTAGTTGCATTATGGAAATCAGTATGTAATCTTATACGTGACATACACTTTTAATAGTTTAATGACAAAAAAGTTTCATATATTTATACGTCATAATGTTGACATCATCGAGAGTTTACATCCGGCTGGATCTACGCATTGTTATCTGAATAAAAATATCGTCTTACATTGTTATCTCATTGAGTAATGACGCTAACTACGAAACATTATATTAAATTGTGCTGTTCAATCATTTATATGAGTTAAGTACTTCCAGTACGCATCTTCCTTAGCTGCACACTTATGGTTCATTTAAGTCCAATTGCGCATTTTATTGGCGAGACAGGCAACACATGATGTCTTACTCATATTGTTAAAATAACCTAAGTTACGTCTTTTAGGCCCGAAATCACGATTGTTGGATTGTTAAAACAGGCTGATTTGTTAAATTAATTACTTAATTCGGCGATTGAATGTTTTTACGGCGTAGGTAATCAATGAATCGTGCGTCGGGACGGGGCGGGTTAGCTCATCCGGCAAGCATTTGGGTGGTTTTTGTGATCGATACCGCGTGAAGAAGGCCTCGGCGGACACGATTCAAACAAATGACGGCATGAGCGAAACATACTTAAATTAAGATGCGCTTTTTACTCAAACCGTATAGGTAAATGTTTAATACGGTGTTGAGAAAAGTATAGTAGTAATAATATATTCAAAACATTCAGTGTTTTCTTAAGTATGCCTCGATCGGTGTTCCGACAAAGCAATTATAACTATGTGTCTTCTTAACGTAAAAACGCTTATAAATAATCATATGTCTACTACCTATAAATAGTAAAATTTTTGAAATGATTCTCTTATAATATTGATCGATAAGAAAGGTAGCAAATATATTTGACGTTTTAAAATGTTCGCAAAGTATGTTATACGTCGAAGTATAACTAATATGATTAAAGCATATGCTTGTATTGTACACAATCAATTGATACACACACGTCATAATACGATAGACGCGATACTGTTGCGTCAATATTACGTCCACATTGATTTCGGTTAATCTGTCTCAGTTCACGGTAAAAAATATAGACCTGCTTAGTAGAAATAGTAAATTTGTTATTATTATTATGCATATTTCATTTCACCTATTTTTATTACGCTTCAATTATTATGAACTGAACTACTGAACAGTAGCCAATTTCAAGTAAATCTGACATAATTAGGTCAATACATGTATTAAAATTTAGTTTAATTTATTTTTTGAAACTGTTACACATTTCTATATCATAATGCCATTTACCAAACAGACATTGATTGACATAGTCTAGTAAACGTCATGAGTAATCGTAATGAGTGAGTGAATTAGTTGAAGGTAGATATTATAGAATATTATCATTCAGTCAACTCTGAAAGAACGTCACGCGCACGCATTTACGCGCTTCGTATTAGACATCAACGCTTTTGCACCGTCACTAATTGCGCGTATAACTATGTTCCTGTATTGTAGTAGGCATCTGTAGTTGACGCTTCTCTGATTATCAATCATCTTTTAGCAAAAATGTTGTAATTTGACGTTAAATAAGGATTTTCTTGACCAGAATAGTAAGAATAAAATTCGGTTTTTGTTGAAGATTAAAAATTAAAAATTAAATTTTCTTAATTACATTACTTAATTAATTACATTATATGAGTACAATAAATAATAATTTTAGGTTCAAAATTTACTGGAACCGTGCGTTGTTCTGGAAAACCTATCTATAATAAGAGCAACCGTCCTCCAAGCCTTGTTAATGAAAAAAAAATCGATCTGTATCTCCACTGACGAACAATTTTCGATATAATGATGCTTTAAATATAATTTGTTACATAAATTATTGCGGTTGTCAGTTTGTGAAATATAAAAAAATACACTTGTTTTAAGTAAGCAAAATCGCTTACAACGCTTAACATGAAGAGGCTTTGGAAATTTACAAGAAAATATACTATTTTAAAAAAGAATAGTTGTATTCGCTGTAAATTACATCAAGCAAGCAGAGTAGTAAGTACATCTTCTCGAGTAGTCGACATTCATTAATGAACTTAGATATAAAATAACCTGCCAGCAGCAATTGCTGCTTCAGGAGATTGCCTCTTGAACTCTGAATGTTTATAGGAAAAATATAGAAGCGGTGAAATGTTGTTATAGCTTATTTCAAAATACACAATTATCATTATTACCATTAGGAACGGAGTCATTTCTGTTAAATGTCTATAATTTTCATTGCGATGTTATGTGTTAGGTGTTGGTAATTATTAACCAAAATGTTTAAAAAAACCTACATCTATAGTCATGCACATCACGAGTAGTGGTGACCAGTGCACATTACAATTGTGATTAAGTATGTAACACCTGTGGGATCTAGATTATGCAGATCCAGTCCATTTTAATACACAGGTACACATATTGCATAAAAAGTCGATCGGCTAACGCCTGTCAGTCGTCCACACTACACAAAGTTAATAGCTTCGTTTTATATTCATAGTGTAAGAATACAGACGTTTAAGACATCATATAATATCCCATTATGTTTCAGGGTTAATGAACCGAAATTATATGCATTACTATGTATTACAGCGCGGTGCAAACAACCCAAGATAATTAGGACGGTATTATATTCCGGTGTTCAAGGAACCCAATCAGATTGTTTATCTGAATCGTTCACGGAACTGGGGTATCCTGACATCCATGACAGCTATTCATTAATGCAGGTTCTATAATTAAGATATATTATGTTCCCAACCTAAGGATTTGGTGTATACAAGGCGTCAAGTAACGGATATTTTTTGTAATGCTATTTAGCTTTACATACATTCCTCTATACCTACAGCTTAAGAAATTGAAAGAAATCAAAAAGTGCATATGTTTATTAATTTGTACATTAATATTTCACAATATAAATAATAGCTACATTTTGTAAAAAATAATGGTAAGGATAATTTCTTAACTAAAATGGTTTTATTTGTAAGGGAGTAAAGAAGAAATATTTAAGAGCTGCCCGGAGAATCTTTGTTACGCGTCTTTCTTTAGTTCTGTATTTAACGTCCAAAAATCATTACTTAGCGAATTGTATCTAAAATAAATCCAGGTATGACTAAAAATGCAAATTCCAATTCTAAATGAGAACCTTAAGCGAGTTCATTTAGATCAAATAAAGCGGCGGTCGTAAAAGCATATTTGATTTCTTTTTAGAGTATGTTTGCCAAATGATTACTTGGCTAATTTACATATGAAGTTGTTAAAAGCAATTAGAGGATAGTGATACCGGGAGATGTAAAATAATAAAGGAGGATTGCAAGTGCACTGTGCGATGACAAAATAGCTAATGCACTAGACGTGAGAATACGCTAATGACAAAGAACTGCGAATAGCCTCCGGTTTACATGGCGCGCTGGCTAAATCGTATTTTTTATTTTAAAATTTCATCTGGTCACACCAAAATTACAGTTAATTCTACATGCAACTTACATCGGTATTTGTACCTACTGGCTATATGCATGTTTTATCAAATAAACTATTTTAAGAGGGAGTCACATAAACAAGTAGTATATATTATAATAACGCATTCGACCTTAACTGGCTGTAACATTTGAATTGATCCGAAACTTATTACTGAACAAAATACAGAATCGCAATTCATTTTGTCTGCCAACTATTTTATCGTCAGACGAAACAATCGTTCGCAGCACGAGAGGTTTTTTCTTAGATCAGTGCTAGCATGTAGACCTAGCCGAGATACCCTTGAACCTTAGTGGCAACTTGCGGCCGCGTTGCCAATGACCCCGCACTCGGCGCCCGCGCAGCCCGCGCCACGTCGCCGGCTAGTCCGTCCGCTAATTGTTATGTAACAGACTATTGCACTGACCAAATATTTTATAACGCTATTTAATGCATATTTATGTTACTATTCACAGCTACGTGCGAGACAAATATCATCTAGCTAACTGTTTGCGGAAAAAAACGGAACCTCCGCCGGTCCGACTTGAATATGTCGCTACATTTGTATCTACGAGATCTGCATGTGCAAGTAGTTTAAGGTTCTCTGCGACGTTCTAGTTTTAATCGTATAAATATAAAACTGTGTGGATGAACCTAAAAACGTCGAGGTCTTGTTTACAAATACCAAAAAATTATACGTATTAAAATATAAGATATATTCGGGTGCACAAACAGGTTCTTGAAACGCGAATACAGCTTCCTGCCAAGTCAGAAAGTAAGGTAGAGTCACTGAACTTGCACGGCGCTTGCTGCTTCGTAGTTTTGATTGAAAATAATGTTATTGCATTTATGTAGTATGCTGTCAAGCGTTTCATCCTTCTGTGTTCTATTGAAACGCAAAGGGTTATTAGTATGGAAAAGTAAAATAGATTGAAATAGCTCTTAGATATTATTGGGTTCTTTGGCTTATTTTTTACCTATACAAATCCTGCCGAATTTTATTTGTGACTTATTTTTAGTATGTAATATCTTCATATATTAAAAATATTGGGATTATTCAACACAGTATATCATCTGTATCCTATTTCTATCATCAACAAAATCGGTACATATCAACTATCATAACAATGTAAATGTAATAAACGCTAGCAGTAAGTAATCGTAGATAATCCATTCACTAAAACTATACACGAGAAACACACGTATATGTTGATTTTGAAATAACCATTTCCCATTTCTCCACCACCGAATGATAGGCAAGAGTGAGTGCGAGCGCCGCGGGCTCTTGCGCTAGAATTTTGATTGATATTTTTTGTCAGTTACTCGACCACAATAAAATGACAGCGGCAACAAGAGAAGTGCGAAATAGACATCGTAACTGAAAGTACATATCAAGGTTAGTCGCTGGCGGGCGCTCCGAAACTCGGCTAACAGTAACAGTACACCCACGACCAGGCAAAAACGGAGCACCAAGCTTGCCACCAGAGACGCTATCACTTTTGTGCTCCACCCATTCAAATTAATTACATCAAACTTGTGAATGGACCACCGAACTGACGACATGTTCTATGTATTCTCAATGACAAGGATTTAATTAGATATAGACTCGGTGAGACGTAAATTTCTTTTCTCGATAAAAGAGGAGAGAGTTCTCCGTCACAAACCCAATAGTTGGATTTTTTATACCGTTTCGTTATTTGGTATTTCGATTGACCGCTTCATTTTACTGAAAACCAATTTGCATTCAGTTAACATTCGATTACTTAAAGCATTACGTGTTTTCGTGTCGTTTCTGAGACACCATCGAGCGCGCAAGCTTTGTCGACGAGTGCTTGCGCGGAGACCGCTTTCTCGGCCTCAATCTTGACCGTGAGTCGGAAGGCGCCGTGTTCTCATAGTCGACAAACCGATGTATCTATGTCGATTGCTTGTAGGCGGCCTTGAGCGGCAGCCATTAATTTGTGTGCAGAGCCGCCAGCGGGATCCCGTTATAGCAAGCGCCTGAATCTTGTGCCCACTTACCGATATCAGTAGATAGTCTAGTGGGCTCATATGTGGAGTATTTGCTATATCCTCAGTCATCGACCTCTTTCTGGCGCACATATACTGTACAATACAATTATCATTTTTTAATTTTAATTTTAAGGCCTTTTGAGAATTATGCCCGTTTGCGTCGGTGAAGCGTCCGTAGACGACGTATCATAGTGGTGCATAGCCTACACTAAATTTATAATTGATATTATTATTGTTGGTTCATAAATATTTACAACAATAAATCTAAGACACTTCGTTTAATTTGAATCATATAAAAATGTCCGTAGTGACCTAAAAAAATCAACGGTTGCCAGGCAACATTTTTGTATAAATACTGGTAATTCTTTGACCGTTGTTGCGCCAAAATACCTACGTCGGTGGAAATGTTCGCGTCACAATGTTAATTGGCAATATATCTCGGAGAAAAATCCAAAACCATTACAAAGATAACAACTACAGGATAATTTAATAAACCATTGCAAAATTACTTTATTATTTAATTAAGTTTTCTACCTCGATCAACAATAATACAGTCGTAGAAAGTATATCTGTTCAAGAATAACTAATAAAAGTATTTCTCTTCATTGGTTTTTGCATAGATCAAGTAAATTTATACGAATGGAGTAGACGGAATAATTTAAGTAGAGTACGTAGTTAAGTAAGACGCCGTTCTCCGACGCCTCGCTGCCGGTGTGATCAGAATTTGTTTATGTGCCTGGGAATAGCTCGCGAAGATAGTGTTCTTGTTTGGTCAGGTAAAACCTTAGCTTTTTACGCGGAACGCTTAGCAAATACAAATAAAGTTGTGAATTTAAAAAACTGGACGGCAATTTACATCGGCGGGAATAAAATTACACTACAAATATTTCTCTCGGAATCGTGGGTAGCGACATACACCGTTTTTAACTTGACATCGAGACAAATTAGCCACATTTTTCAGTAGAAGTTAACTCGTGAAGTTCGCGTTCTGTTAACTTGCAATAAAACTGCATACGCCATCAAATGGCTTGTAGAAGTTTGGTAAGCGTAGATACGTATCATATCGTTTTGTATAGTAATCGTCAATTGTACTTGAAATCAACAGCAACCATTGCAGATATTATCGCTTGGTAACGAGAACGCGACAAGAGATTGTGACGAGAGTTCGAGTACAGTTTTAAGAATTAACGTGCCAAAGATAATGTGCATAATGCACGATTTACATTATCCCTTTTTCTCGTACAAGAGCAATAAATGATACAATAATTAACGGCGATAAACCAAAGAATTAAAACAAAGAGAATTTTAAATAGAAAACTTTAGACAAAGCAAATTGCATGTGGGTACAGATGACACAAGTAATTTAGTCATAAACAATATTATTGGAAGGACCTTGCATCCTTACTTTTAAGCCATTGACAGTCTTAATGGTCTTGATATTTATTCAAACGTGATAAAAGCTTATTTTGGAGTATAATTGAGATATATAAGTGAGTATTCATTCGTGTAGTGTGTGGCCCAGTGCAGAAGACGTGACGGGCGCGGCGCGAGCGCTGAGAGCCGCGGCCGACGTGAGACCATTGTTGCCGCTAATAGATAATTAGTTAGGTGCCGTTACTTATCCAACGATCGACGATAGATCGCCACCGTCGGCCCACATTGCCAGATGCCAATACCTCGTTGCACTCTGCCACGCAATTTTTTTGGCGTTCGAATCTGAGTTCTCTAGACTTTCCGCTTAATGGGAAATGGATTATATATGATAATAAATTGATAGTTTATTATAAATAGTTGCTATATATTAGTCTATAATTGGTCGAATCTCCGGATAACTAGGATAAACCATAATATAAAATAACATAAACTTACTGTTTACAGGCCACATTTAACAATAATTCTCGAGAAGAATAGTGGCGATGTTATCACCGCTACATTTAAAGCTTATCACGTTGAAAGGTGTATAAAATACGCTCTATACAAAATATAATATACAATTCAATATTTGGTTCATATAGAGATGTTGCTATTTATTTAAAAGTTATATTAGAGAGTAATAAAGCTTTTTTCTATTACATGATATAAGTGCTTAGCAAATTTGCCTTATGAACTCAAGTTGTTGTTGTCCGACTCAAGTCTATTTCGGTGGGAAATAGTTTATTTCTATAAAACAGTTTGGCTTGACTCTGTCATTAGTTTCAGGTATCAAGTATCTAGGTCATATTGAATGTGCATTTTCTAAATATACTTACTTGGTAGGCCTTTAAATTAAATAAATAACTAAACTGATTTTACTAAGTGTATCGCATGGCCGTTTAACATTTAATGAAAGTTTAGATGATAAGTATCAAACAAATTCTCCTGAACGATTTGTATAGCTTAAAGTTCTAATAAAATCAATTTTATATTTAAGTCCAATACGAAGTTTTATCACAACAGCGAAGACGTAGGCGGAAGCTGGTAGATTATATCTAACGATTCGATAGAGCATTGCGTCAGTGTTATTGGCATCCCTAGCGTTACGTAAAAAGGTATTGATAAAAACATCAGTAGAGACGACACCAAAGATAGCGCTGGTCATTCGTGCTCTGAGAAAAAATCTATTTCTCAATACAAATATTACGGAAATGCCCAATACAGATTCATTGTAGTAGGTTGTTTGCTCACAATAGACGGGCTGCTGATAAAATCGAAGATTAGTCAGTAAAAACTATAAGTATGATTTTTTCTCTGGTAGTTATAGATTCGCCACGATGTTTAAGGCGTTCCTCAGGAACAGAAACTCACCCACTGAGTATAATTAATCATGGGCTGCCGTAATCGCTATTGGATTACTTTACAATAAAGTTTTCACTTAAAAAGTAAACTTCTAACTTTTATCATAATCGAAAATACAATAACAATAAAACAACTTAATAAATAAATGTATAGCAATGAAGGGTTTTCTTCATTTCCTTCTCTATAGTCGCACGCTTTACGTACATTGTTTGCATTGTTCTCTTGTGAAAAGTTCAGTACAATTTTTTTATGTTCTACATTCATTAAAGCATTCATTAAAGCATTCATTAATGCTATATCCATTTAACAATATGGTATTTTTAACGCTATATTTTCACTTATTGTAAACCAATGATTGCATCAATTTTGAGTCAGCCGGAACAAAGGCAGATTATGTAGTAAGTACCTACGTAATAGGGACATTTTATATACTGAATGTCTAACATTGTAACATGTACATACTTTTTACTGCGAATACCTGTATAAAGAATGTATTACATTAATAAGGTCATAAAGATGAGCCATTCGTTGCGAATTGACAGTTACGCTTCTTATCTCGTCCCAGTATGTAAAAGGAAATAATAAATCGATGGTTAGCGTCGTGTCATCGTAATCAACGCGGATAGGTATGGAACAGGTATTATCATAAGACGTGCTCAGCCGGATGCTCGTTACTATTTGCGACTTACGCAAAGATCTGCGAACATCTGAGTATAGCATATAGTCTAGCATAGAGCGTAAGTATAGCCTAGTGTAGCGCTAATGCATCTCTGTCGTTCCTGTGAACTGTACACTGCAGGTACGGTGAGACGAAGCCGAGCGCAAACTTAAAATTGGAAGCCCACAGTCGTTGTGATATTGATAAATGAATTTACTTAAAATAGATCGTTGTTTTCGTTGGACGATGGGATGGGATGATAAAACAATACTTTCTGGACTTGAAGTTTATTTAATATGATGTTGTTTTGTTGAAACCCACAAATAAATTCAACGAGTTTGTAACTCGTTAAAGTAGTCACTACTTTAAGTTTTAGGATCTGTTTTATTGTTTGTGTTGGATACTGTTGTGAATTCTTGGTATCTTGGCGATGGTCTTTCTTTAGCGAGAATTCTATTCATCTTCTAGTTTATTATTTAAATCCCATTACAATAAAACCGTTCATGAAATGAGTTCGTATAGACAAATTTAAAGTGAAAACCGGATGTAGGACGCTACCGGAAAATAGTCAATTACATTGTTTCATTCTATTTTTTATCACGCGTATTACTGACGCGTGGAGCTCGAATGGTATTTCCAGCCTAATTAATGGAGATAAAAAAGTAATTTCCATGCGCAAATTATTACTAATACGTGCAAAATGTTAGTCATCCCGAAGGTTGGTATAGCGGGCCAGTAAACAAAATCCGCACCAGGTCACGAACTTGGTGCGATGAGTCACTGCATGAGGAAGATCTAGGAACCATGGCGTCACCCGCCGACCGCCCAGCCGTGCTCACGTCTTGCCGTTTAACATTGCACAAATGCTGCAATTATTCAATTACCATCTTAACATCTCCATTTTAAACGTTTCGTACATGTATGCAATTCATTTTGCTGTGTAACGAATCTTTTTGTACTACATGGTTTTGCTATTTTAATTTAAACCTGTTTCGTGTTGCCGACTATGAGACTGCTAAGGTTTTCAGGGTTGGTGATGCGTATTTTAATAATATGGATTTATTTTCCGAAGATATCGATGTTAATTTCACAAAATATATTCATACAGGCTTTGAACAATAGGCAATTAAATTAGGCCTTTCAAGATAATCAACTGCATGTACAAAAGTTGCGATTGGTCAATCTCACTTTGCATCTCATTATTAAAATTTGACGGATATTATTGCTAAAACCTGTTAGAAGAGATAATACAATTTTATGTAAGAAACACATACCTAATTTAATATCATAAGAGGTCGATCAAGCGTTGCAAATCCTGTGTACTCGACGGAGATCTACGAGATTATTGATTTAAACAATTTCAATATATTTAATTCTAAAGTGGTATGATCAGAAGATGATGGATATTACGTTTGATCGTCGTATAATATTATTAATATTATAAAAGGAAAAGTATTATAAAAATAATATCAGTTTAATAAAGTCGTGTATATTACAGCGAAAGTGTTACCAAAATCTATATAGTCTTTTGGACTTGGCAAAATAAATACGTATTTTTTCGTAAATGATTTTGTCATAAAATTAAAGCTCATAAAAAAGATAAAAGAGCTCAAGAAAAAGGCCATTATGCTTGCACCACTTCGAATTTAAATTCCGTTCAAATTTAATTTATTATTTTATCACACCAAACCGACTCTCGTGCTACAAAAAGCTGATCCGATACTAATCCTAAAAGCATTTTCCAATAAAGATCAGCGGACGTCAATATGACGGCACAAAACAACATAAACAATAGAGTAAGCGTGGCGAAAAATGATATCAATGTCTATGGCAGCATTAATGAGGATTATCGGTATTTGCATTTTAAACAATTCTATGTT
>DWNJ01001714.1:0-11533 GCA_018250275.1 Udranomia eurus
CATTGTTTTTTCTTTGGTGTAATTTTTAATGTACTTCTTCTTAATGTATTTAGTTGGTGCGCCTTTAAAATAAATAAATAAATAAAGACTTGATATATACGACAGATTTTATTTACGTTATCAAAGTCCATTGAATTTTTATACTTGACTTGACTTGTTATAGTCGGGTTAAATGACACATTCTGTTTATTGCATGTCTAAGAAGCTCCTGTAATTAGCTAACGGTGCATACCTGATTGTACCGTTTGCTATAAAATGTTACCGGGTAGTCGCGATCCCATTCGACATACAATAGCGTGAAGTAGGCAATAATAACTACATAATTGATACGTTTAATGTACGTATCATACCATATTATATTATTAGGTTGTGATACATTTTACTTCGGTATATTCAATTTGGTGTTTTTTTTAATATATAACTGTTGTCTGCTACCTGCAAACGAGTATGCAGTCCACCTGATGGTAAGTGATCACTGCCGCTCATGGACATTTGTAATGATTCCAAGGCAGGACTGAAGTTCTTTTTAAGGTTGACTACAAATGCGTTGCTACCCCCTGAGGACTAAATTCTAACGTCTCAGTTAAGTATGTCGCAACCTTCAAACCAGAACAGAGATTAAAGTATTGAACAACCTTTAAAATACAGTTCCTACATAATTCTTTATTAAAATATACATAAAACGATCGTGGACCTATCACAATAACGAAAGCATATATTATTTATAACTAGTACATACTTTGTATATAAACAACTAGTAAACGTCAAAATGAAAATATTTTGTGCATATCTGTAGTTATTTATTAAACATATTATTATATTAAATTTGAATATACTATACGATACGATAACGATTTTGTGTGCACTATTGTGCAACAAAAATCAGCATTTACAATATTATTGCAATGAAATGATTAATATAAAATGATAAATGATGAATATTAAATCCAGTTACAAGGCGATTTTCTTCTTTTTAGCGTTTTTCCATTTTTTAAGCTTCTTCTAGTTTTATTTTTAATTTCATTTGGATTTAGATAATATCATGAATCAAAAATATGGCAATCATCATCAGTGGTGTATCAGTTATTGCAAGCTATAGTTACTATAATTAAAATAAAGTTGTATAAAATGGGGCTCAGATTAAATAATAATATTATTTTATGTGGTATTTACAGAAACTATAAATAATACCTATAGACAATATACATAGCCATCTATTTAGCTACGCGGCACAATAATAAGTCATAAGATTTAAGTGTGTACACACTTACATCTACGTATAAAAAAATTGCTCATACGGATTTATTTAATGTAATGCATGTTGTGACATATATAGTATGTTAGCTAAAATGAAATCAATAGTACTAGTTTTTATCACTATAACAAGTCTACACTAGCCTGGAACTGAGGTCTAATTTACCCGCTCCCAATTCGGAAAGGCTGTAGAATACTTCGGACGCTGTTCCAATGTGTGTTTGCTGGGGTCGTAAAATTGGCAACTCTGACTGACATCAATTTCTTTGACCCGTACCGTAGTGAGCAATACGTGAGTGGAATACCCACGTTGACAATGTTACAGAAATTGTCTCTGGGCCTAACCATAAAATATTATAATAGCAACACTGGCAATATCAAAATGACAATTTGACATGGACCGATAATTGTCATTTTGATCTCGATATTGTCATATGTCAAAATTGTCAAAGTGTACAGGATATTTTTCCTCAAATACCTACTAAGTAGGTATTCAAATTCATAACTTAATGGGATCTCTATCCAGCAGAGCGAGTCGAGCTTCCATTATGGCAAATTCATCTGAAATTCAACAGTTCATCAAGGACGCTGTTTCACAAGAAAAAGTTGTTGTGTTCTCTAAATCTTACTGCCCTTATTGTAAACTGGCCAAAGAGGTAAGTGCTTATTTAAACTAAAATTTTATATCGGATCATCGATTACTCATGCATGGTTTTAGATTTTGTGGAAAGGTCCTCGAAGTTGACTCACCTTTGTGTTAATTTAGATCATGATGTAATTGGTTTTATCTTCCACACTTTTTGCTCGACTTATATAGAATTGATGCTAATAATTAATGTGTTGTTTGTTAAAACTTTTTTAACGATTACTATAAATTTATGGTTGCTCTTTCATCACCATCGAGATAACAAGGGAAAAGTTGGCCTGCGAAAATTTATGATCATGGCTTACCTGAGGCACTGATCACACAAATGACATATTATTTCTTAGTATTAAGACACATAAAAAAGATGTCCAATATATACCACAAGGTTTAACAATGAAGTCTTTGTTTGTAACACTGTGTGAAACTAATAAGGGAAATTTAATAATTCTGTTTTCTTTTTTCTGTGTCTATTATTACTAAGACATTTATTTTCCCTTTATATTTGGCAGAAATGAACCAACTTGCATGCATGCAATGTTGTCAATTACAATCAAACAAATTCTAAATTTGTAGAAAAGAATAGAATATGTTACTTGTTTACTATTAATAGTTTTGTGTAGTACAACTAACTAAGGTGAAAGAGCACTCCCACAGATGAACTATGCAAACTAGATCACCAATTTCCTGTTCCATAGTTTGTTAACTCGTGACTGAACGAGTTAACATTGCGCCACACTAATTAATTTTTAATATTTAAAATTATTCATTCATAGGTTCATCCTATTTTTATAGTCCAAATTATAGCATTCTTTAATTTTTTTAAGCAGGGGCAGTATCAAAATGAGCAAATTATCTACTTTTTTCAATCAATAAGAGCCAAATTGTTTGCTCTTTTAGTCACTTATCTGTTACTTGTGCTACAGAGCAGCTGAGAGCTGACAAATTTAAAGAGTGACCTAGTTCATTTAGTATCGGCAACCTAAAGTGAGAGACCTCAATTGCAAACTACAACACCCTAGACTATAATACAATGACTACTAGTATTTCAATACTAATAATAATTATTGTTAAGCCATTGGCCTGACTGCTCTACTTGTAGATATAGATTTTTGTTAATAGCGAGTCGATAGAAAAAGGTATGGCAAAGCTAGCAATTAATTTACAATATACTTACATCCACTATTTTTGTAAATTCCAGGTTTTTGGAAAAGTCAAGCAACCGATCAAAGTGTACGAACTGGATGAGCGTGATGATGGTTCTGCAATTCAAGAGAATTTGGCGCATATAACAGGATTTAAGACTGTGAGTTATCTTGTTTTAATGCTATACAACAGGATGATAAATTCCTACACATTCATTCTAAAATCTTCTAAACTAAAAAAACTAAAAAAATTACTAAGATGTGTGTAGATCTTAATTTTACACTATCTATTAAGGGAACATTACTATTTAGGGGAAAAGTGAAAAGTTTAAAGTCTCCTAAAGAAAAGCATTACCCAATTGCACACATTTTAATGTCACACTATTTAGGGGAAAGTGATAAATTCCTACATATTAAGTTTAAAGTATTCAAAACTGAATAATTACCCAACTACACATATTTTATACCCACTATCTAGGGTCGACAGGTAAAGTAATGTGTAAATTTACTCTGTGGCATTTTTTATCTCATGAGTGGTGATGCAACCAAGGTCCAAATAAATATTGTATTTTGTAGATACCATATCTGCATATTATGAATTCATGTATATTATCAGTAAGTCATGTTTTTTTCTTTAAAATTTTATAATTGGGTAACATCTACATTATGCAAAAAATCATCATTCAAAATGTATATTAAAATATTACAGATAGTGACCTATGCACTATATATACGTAGGTTTTTGTACATAATAGGAAGTGAAATGATTAATTTTTTTTAAAATAACATTTAGGAAAGAAGAATGATGATAAGTGGTTGTTGGTACCCATGTACACATGTAATCAGCCCAAGTTATATCTTAGATGAAATACAAATACTTTGACACCTGAGGACTAAGTTGGACCGACTCTGTTAATTCTTAAAGTTCACAGCCTTCAAACCAAAACACAGCAGCAAGAACACGGCTGTTATATGACAGAAAATGGAATGGCGGTGGTGCCTCTTAAAGGAGAACCACAAAATGTTCTACCACCTCTAACCACAGTAGATAACAGAATTATATTAAAATTGGTATAGATAGTGTACATAATGTTTTTATTTGAATAAATATAAATTCTGATAAATAAATAATTGTTGTTGCTGTGTTATTAATATTTATTATCACTTTGTTTCTATTATCATTATATGCCTTGGAAATACACATTCATTTGAAACATGACTGAAATTGAAGTAACACATACCATATTTAGAGAAGAAATTGTTTGATGGTGAATTAAAAACAATACAACACTCATAAGTATTGTCAAACTCCACTTAATATTTGTGGATGTAATCAGATTCACCTTAAATTGGTTTTTGTTGCTTTAAATTACAGTTACAATATCTGTAGTTTCAACGGTGGTAGAACTTTACTGTTCATATATTTGTATTACTAGTATATTAATATTATTTCAAACATTGCACGCTTCTAAGAGGCAGGCAGTGCTTTACGGTCGACTGATTTCAAAAATGGTATTTGCATGTATCAATTGCTACTTTTTAAATTATTTGATACTTTCATGGAAAAGTATGAGACCATTTAAATAATCATAATCATAAGAAAAAATTAAATAACATTTTATGTTTTCTCATATTGATAAGTATATTAAATTATGCCAATAAAAAATATTTTGATCTGCTGTTCATTAATTTATTTTCTGTCAACTTTTACACATATTATAGTATTATGAAACTAAAAACACCTATAACTTTTATTTAGACTGCTTAATAAGTATTTCGGTAACTAATCATCATCATCATCGGCCTGTCTCTCCACTGTTGGGTATAGGGCGCGCCACCATACGCGATCCTCGGGCTTCCTCGTGGTAAATAATGCATACATTATTTTTAAAATTTCAGGTGCCACAAGTATTTATCAACGGCAATTGCGTCGGTGGAGGGTCTGATGTGAAGGCTCTCCTTGATTCTGGAAAATTACAACCAATGCTCATCGGTTGAAGAATGAATAAAAAGTGATAAGAACTATTATAAATATATATATTATACATAGATGAATGCATTACAAATATTGTTTAACGGGTTAAGCAAATTATAGTAAATGTTTATATAGCCTGATTTCTTTTTTATTGTAGCATAAATTTAACAATTTAAAAACTGATAATAAAATGCTTTATACTTAAAATTAACTCTTATTGTGCTACAAAAATACTTTTGTATTTTTATTTTGAATAAAAAAATGTTACATTAAGTTAGTTGCTTTCATTTTTCCATTAAATTTTATCAAGTTATTAACGTGAAAAATTACGGATGGTGGAAAAGTTTTTAGTGACAACTCAGGAGACAATTATTCTTGCCTTATGACAGCCGTCTTTCGGTTTCTGTGTTCAGGTTTCAAGGGTGCGGTAAGAGAAATAATAGACCTTCTAGCTTCATAATCAGAGATAGCAATGTACCTGTGTCAAGAGTTGATTATTGATGTATTTGAGCACCACTGACCTCTTGCCATCAGGTGGACTACATGCTCCTTTACTACTTTGATACTTTAAAATAAAACAAAATCATTGAAGGCAAACATTTTTTTTAAATATAGTACAGTTGTAGAATTAGTTTTATAGCATTGATAAACTTGGAAAGATAAATTGAGGTAAAAGAAAAACAGTTGTCAAAATATGTACTTACGTACAAACTTAAAAGTATGAAAGCTTGACGACCCGCATGGCGCAACGGTCACCATGCAGGACTGCCGTTCGAAGGGTCCTGGGTTCGATTCCTAGCAAGGCAGAAATTTGGATAATGAGTTTAAATTTCTGTTCTCGGTCTGGGTGCTTGTGTTGTTGTCCATGGCACCCACGACACGGAATCCTAGTGTGGGGCTATGATCGTGAAAGCGTTAATTTTAATTTTAAAATATATATACGAGTTTAGTAAAGTGCTTTGCTTTTATTATTCATAACACATGCCATGTAAATTCCTGCAAACCCTATCTTAGAACTTTTGTCATAAAGTAAAACCAAAAGTTATAATTAAGTACATTAGGCAACGTCTGTTCCATTGTTCTGAAATTATAAATTCTAATTTTACAATTATTTAAAGACGTTTTTTTTTATTTTGATGCCTTATTGTTTTTATCTTATTTACCTTCCGCTAAATTACTTGGTACTTTTCATACGTAAAAAGATATTGTATTTCAATGATACTTTATCTATATATTAATACGTGGAGCTTAAAGTTTAGGAGCGATTTTTACGACAATTATACGAACGGAAGGTATAAGGAATGGTAATTTGGCACAGTCTCCGTATAAACATACGGAGAAGAATTTCCGAGACACAATATTTTAATATTTTCCAACTGATAATTCGTTAATTATGCGGTCGATTTTTGTCGACCGCTAGGCGATCTCAAATGATTTTATTCTTCATATGGTGTACACATAATGAACGTCATATACATTTCCAATAGTCATTATCCAATAGTCAGCCCAGGAGACCGGGAGAAAAAGCCGACGGGAATAAAATTCTCAGCACTCTTTCGTATGGTCTTTAATAATACATCATGTAAATGACATCACTTCTGGCGCTTCCTTAAAATCGAGGGCTAAAATCGGCTACAATTAATTCCGAAGATACATCTATAAATCTTTAGAAAGAAGTCACTCGTCCCCTCCCTAAACGTTTTATTACGCGCGCGGGATGAAAACATCAGACTCAAGGCCACTACGCGCAGCCTCCGAGGGTCCAAGCCGCCTAGCGTAAGTTCGGTACTTACTAAATAATATATCTCCTATGTCATTGATAAAAGCGCCGTTTTTGCGTAACGCAATAGAGGACTGAACCTATCAAGGGACAATATGTGCGAGCGAGACGCACTATGCCCAGCTGGCACCCTTGCGACCCCTGTCACGCCGCCCTGGAAGCAGTTTATCGCGCCCGCCGCTAGTTGGCGCTCGCGAGTCCGCCCAAACAACACATTCTAGTATGTTTTGTATCAGATTAATGTAAACAAACAGTTTTATGTGTGATATTGTAGCTTTTTTGTATTGAATGTGCTTTGTCAGTGTATACACTGTTGCGTACTGAATAATAGTAGAAATTATGAAGTGCAACATGTGATTCTCAAGGCGCGCGTGTGAATAGTTACAGTAAGTACTCATACTATCTGATCAGCACGATCTATTGTTACTGTTATTTCCACCTAGACGTAAGGTTAAATGAAAATTCGTAGTAAATAGATTAATGAAAGTTTTAGCTAATAATTTTGGAAATTTAATATTATCTATGTAATTTCCCTGTTTGTTTTATGTTTTTAGGTTTGTCGGCATGGTTTTTAAGGATATCAGATATTATTTTAAGTTTATTCTATAAATAATTAATTAAGTATTAAAAGATTAAATTGCATTCGATAGATTGTCAGGGGGGTTTTTAGTGGGTCGAAATCCCACATACTCGTAACACGGTATCGCCCCCACGGTACCGGGTACCTTGAAAGGTTTCCCCTAAAAAAAAAGGCAAATCCATGATACGTGTATGATAACACGTATAGTTTTCCTTCACGTAGCACTACTTCACTTTTCACATTATTCACCAACTTCAACGTACTTATTTATTTAAAAAACCAACTACTTTTAATTTCTTTCTAAAATAGTTTCTAATACCTAGCAGTCATGCAGTCAGATTACATGTAAATATTTGCAACAGAAACTTTGGAACAATTGGACTTTATTATTTATTTAACTTTAGTCCACGATCAAGCATCGCTCGATGAATAGAGGGGAGAATCTCCGAGCCACAAGTCCACCTTGGACCACACCACCTTGGTTCACATTGGACCATTGGTTCGTAGATTTTTTAAAAGCCGTTGTGTAAATTCTTTCATTGCTTTGACCTTCGACTAGGTCCTTTCCGCTGGTTTTCCCTGATACACCAGCCACTTTTTTTAACCACCAACCACACCAACCTTTAACCGGGTCCACCATAGCCTAAGAACCTCTTTATCGTGTATAGCCTGGTAGTAAACTATAGTAATTAAATACATATGTTTAGTTGTACACGATACATTTCTGGTGATGGTGGTAGATGATATTTAACTCTATCTGAAAATATATCGAGTAACAACCGACGTTAATTGCGCCCTTTCTGACTGCGTGCAAACGGGTAGACAACGTACATAATTAAGTTAGATAGAGAGGTGTATCCAAAGAATCTGTCTGTAACTAATCCGAACGCAATTATAGTTAAAGAGGTGCTTTCAATTGTAAGAATCTGTCTGTAACTAATCCAAACGTAATTAAAGTTAAAGAGGTGCTTTCAATTGTAAGAATCTGTCTGTAACTAATTAACACATGATTAAATTTTGATTTTGGGTGCAGATAGATTTTTAGATGTTACTGGTTCATTTATATTGGTCTATAAACTTGTAGATTCTTTGCCCAATGTTATAACCATATAAATATATTGTGATATTTAATTAAGTACATGTATAGGTGTTTATTGTCATTATGTGAACACAAATATTTCTATCTAAAGTGAAGAACAATGTGACAAATCTGAAGCATTACGACTTAGCAAGATCCTCGACAAAGTTTTTAATAAAACGATATTTATGAATGTGAGGGTCGTTTAGAGAGTCTGTGTGCTCGGCTCACTTGGATTTCGTATTTTCTTTAAGCAAACTAATTAAATTCATAAATTCATTCGACAGAACCTTTAAAAACGTATATAGCATGAAAACAACCAGCAAACAAAACACAATACAGCAAAAGCAGGAGATTTACATTGTACATACCTAAATGTACTTTACGTATTAGAGTCGTTAAAAATCCCTTAAAATATATGCATTTGGCGACTCCCAACGCATTAGAGTTTTTCTAGATATGAATATCTTCGAAGGAATGTTTAAGACAATTGCTGTGGGGTGGTTTTACACAGTACTGTTATTATAGATCGTACTATGTTACCGTTCGTTACGTGTGACCCGTGGAAGACTGCGATTTGTTGTGGCCACAAGTAGATCTGAGCAAAAGCTGTGCAAGAGTCCAAAGGGCATTAGGCAAGGGAAGCACCGGCGCGTTCCGTAGGAGATCCCGGAGCCTCCCATGCTCGTTGCTACGTCGCCGAGGGGTTTTAGTGAGTATAAATTTCACATAACTCGATTTCTTCCCCCAAGATGTTGGGTATCTTTTGAAAAATTGATTGATTGTGATCTTACGAACAGAAAAGAATAGATGAGAAAAGCGTAATTGTTATTGAAATGATTTAAGTAAATTTGTTTTGATCCTAGAAAAAGAAATAATATCGTTTTCTTAATTCAAATAAATATAGGATTATAGTTACATAAGGGGTTTTTTGCCTTAGAAAATAGTAAATCGACATAAAAGATGTTGTATAGTTATAAACCCTGTTATCTAGTTCAATGGCGGTTATATCACTTTACTTCAGTTAAAACTGTAAAGAGAATTTTCTTTTTTTCTACGGCGAAGTCTCCGAACTGAACGAAACAAACGTGCCAGTTACAAGCTGCTACGCTTAATTGTTATGAACCGAGAAGGGTTCATACGTTTTCTTTCCTAACACAGAAAAAATCCGTTTAGCAATAAAACAATTCTTGTTTACGAGGAGAGAGGCTATTTCTGCCGACACGAGAAAAGAAGGAATTGTACGACTAGAATGGAGGTACGAAGGGGCGAGTTAAGGGCGGCTACGGCGTAGCATATAAGGCGGGCGTCGCGATGCCGTCTGTTCAGAGCGTTTGAGGCTCTCGGCACGGCGTAGCGCTTTTGCCGTAACCGCGTAACCCCGCTACGAACTTTCAGCGAACTTTCGGTATCGGTTGAGAAAACTATCAGTATCAGGACTACTTTTAAGCTGTGCTTCGATATAGATCGGTGTGATTAAAGGACTTAGACGCTGATAACTCTGAAGTGATAATCTTTGTAAGTACGTGTTAGTATGTAAGAGATTTCTGCTTTATTTTTTTTACTAAATAAAATATAATTTATAGCATAAACATTTGATTTTTTTTCGTTGATTATGAGGTCTATATACGAGTGGGATCAATATGAGATTCCCAACACATTCTTTCATTAAAGTTTATACACATATAACTATTTTCAACCTGCTCTACATCATATGACAATCATAATTTGGTATTTGTAGCGTACGCTTTTAAAATTATCACAATATTTATTTTACTATTTGTTGCAAATGTCCAGCTAATAAAGCAAACATTCTAGAAAATTCGCTCTTACACGCTACAGTTATTTATGTCATTATAGAACACTATTCATCACAAGCTTTTCTTCAAGGATATACGTAGTTAAAGCTCAGCTCAGTACATCAAAGCCGAACAATTCATGAGTACGGAAGGACCGTACGCTATCCTTTCAGCGACGAACAATATAACGCTAATTTTTACTCTTATCCGCTCATTTCCATGTCGGTCTCGTTTGAACTTGTCGTTTTAGTTGAAAATGTGCTTGATATTTTGGTATAAAGCAGTTTATTATACGCTGTTGACGCCGAGACGAGGATTTCTCGAAAATAGAGAAAAAAATCCCGCACACTGTCGTGTGTCAACAAACTTTGGTAGAACCCTACTGGCGTAGGGCTGTCAACTTGTCAATTAGACGCACAACATGAATACGCAGTGATTTGAGTCACCATTTTATTTTCGTAAAAAATACTAATATCACTTCGAGTGATATGAATATGAATCATCTGTACGTATTATCTCGCTTTCTCACCGAAGACATACCCTCACCTGTCACCTCACGACTGTTCCAAGTCCAAGCAGGTATTGTTTATTTCATTTGTTTTATTACGCTATTATTTTTATCATGAACAAGTAAATGTAGTCATAAAAAGTACAAACTTCATCCTCTTTTTATTAAAAAAACTGTAATTAAACAAGTAGCATAGTATACATTAGTTTATCATAATATCTTTCCAATTTATACCACGCTATGTATTGAAAAGCTGGATTCACGGTTAAGTTATTATACAACTTACTTATAAATATACTTATAGATAATAACAAACCCAAACCAACAAACGGTCTGTATATTCAAATCTAGAAATGCGTTCTACGAGTCTAGACTGAATTAGTAGGTAAAAAACCTATTAATTCATATTTTATGGCTTATAATTCGTAGGAGACAACGGAACGTAGTTAATGCGGAACGAACGATACAGTTTAATCGAACCTTAATGTGTCTTAAATAAAAAAAACAGACTTCAAAAGTCGTGCAACCCTAAGTAAAGAATATCGTAAATGCCTCTTTATGTTTTAACAAGGGTGAATTACGGGGATATTTCATCAAAACGAACCTCGCCGGCTCAGTCAAGTGTGAAACCTGAAAACATTATGTAAATACCTACATTACTTATTCAAAAAGTTATATAAGTTTTACCCTTCCAGTTCGCATGAAAAAACATTAGCTTTTTACGCCGGCGCATATGATATTTGGCTTTAATACGTGTATATCGAAAACAAA
>DWNJ01001715.1:0-11531 GCA_018250275.1 Udranomia eurus
ATATGACAATGTTTATGATTATTTGAAAACCAACATCAACTGAACAATTGTTAAGGGGTTTTAGAAACCCCAATTTCTACGAGAAACATGTCGAAGAAATAACGGAACCAAAGTAAGATTTCCGGTCAACATGAGCCAGGTCGTAAGCAGGGTGCAAATCGAATTATCTCGCCAAATTGAGCACTGATTCGGCACCGTGGGAGCCGGTCGCTGCGGGCGCCTGGGTGGGGTGACAATGCGTTGTATTTCTGTGAACCTGAGTACTGAGTACTGAGAGTCCTGCGATTGTTTCCTAGTACATAGTAGAAAACGTAGTGGATACTGAATATGAGTACTATGATTGTTTCTGTAGTTTTATATACCTGTATATATGTGGCTAGTACGTCTAAGCTCATGGTTTAATGGAGTCGTTTATATTACAAGGTTGTAGTGTTGTAGTTTATAAACATAGTAGATGTTAAATTGATTTATGAATGAAGTTTAATTTCACTATATATTGAGCATAGTGTATTTTAAAATAGTATTGAAACTTGTGTATAATCTTAAATCTACAATCTTATGTTAGACTTAATGTACTTTTATTTCCATTATACTTATATCAGAAGAAGTTAGAAATCTTTAATGAGGCAGGTATGCAAAAAAAATCGTTTAACTATTAAATATTGATCAAGAAATACATGAATTGTTGAGATTAATCATATAGAAAAAAATAAAAAAGTATACAGTTAATACACTTAATTACTTTGTAGTTTTCTACACGTCCCGAAATACATAAAAATCATAGGCAGTCCAGTGAAAGCTGGCTCCCTCTAGCGTTAGTACCAAAACAACGCCCCATGAGAAACCGCGGCCACTACCAAGCACTCGAAGATGTAATCGCGCCTTTTTTGTTTCCGCTTTTGAATTTCGAACGCCGATTGTTTCCTCTATACTTTGTGCGGCCAGTAATATTTTTAAAGCTTTTCATAAAGTCCTGAAGTGTTTCTCGAGTGGCGATATTGAGAAGCTCTTTGGAATTAATATTATTTGCGGGAACGTTACGTTAAATTGGTGATTGTTGATCTGAGAACCTTGACTCCGAATGCATTGAGATGGAGACGGCGAGCGGGGTAATGTTTTTGTAATGAGCTGGAATTATATTTATACGCACATAAAGGACCAAATATGTTTATTAAAACTTAAAATTGTAAGCTTTTTAATATTGTATAATGTATACAAATGCAATATAATATATTATTATTACGTGATGTTAATGTATGTGTGTAGGTATAACTGTTTTCTTTTTAACAGGGTACTCAAGTTTAACGTACGAGTATATTGTCTGAGTATAGCGTAAGTAATTTTTATGTCCATAAAGCTTTCCTTGGTCTCTATAGACGATACGGTTTCGACAATTAATTATCACAGACAAACAGTTAAAGTTAAACAGTTATTGTATTGTAAATCTTATTAAGACTCAATAGTTTTCTTTCAACAAACTCAACGCGTCGAGAAAAGTTTCATCTGACTTCATCTCTATAATTGTTAGGCTTTATTATGATATTAAGCTCAATTATAAAGCATAATATAACGTCAACGTTGATTTAAATTTACCCAAATTACACAAATATATTTTACTTTAACACGAAACCTATTTATGCATCGTACAAAGAATTATATCTAGTCACACGGCGTCACGTCACTGATTCATTAAAAAGTTTAAAAAGACAGCCATCGGAAACGTGGCGTGAATGTGAAATGGGACTGGACGTCGAAATAGTGACAGCGTGACACCGCGACAGATAAGCAACTCGGTCCGCGAAATCGGCTGGACACCATGATTTATGAAAAATGTAGGATAGTCTTTTTTATGTCTTTTTAAGTGGTTACTGCTTAAGTTAAGCTGCCCATGGACATCTGTAATCAACCCAAGGCAGGATCGAAGTTCCTTCTTAGGTCGACTATAAATGCGTTGCTACCCCTGCGGATTAAGTTGGAACGCTTCGGTTAAGAATGCCTACCTGACCACACCCTTCAAACCAGAACACAGCAGCAATAACACTGATGTTATAAGGTAGAATAATAGGTGAGGCGGTGGTGCCTCCTCCTCGAACCGTATAAGTTTCTACCACCTATCAAGTCTATATTTTTTATTATTGTAATTGAGTTTTAATAGGATGTTTTGTAGTTTTGATAGTTACGTCTCAGTTCTGTAATTAAACTTTTCTGGTTCAATTAATTAAATTCAATATTTTTCGGGCTATGTAATCTTTAGTGCATTTCTCCAAAATGTTAGTCAAGACACTCTGTTACCTCTTACTACTAGTCTTGTATATAATTATAAAACATTGTTCATATCGAATCAATTCATCAATCTTCTGTCTTCAATAAAAAAAAATCATCTTTAATTTTTTCTTGCTGAATTTCGATGTCACTAGTAATCTAGGAATTGGCAGAACCAAAAAATTCCAAAACACTTGCTAGACATATATGTTATGGTCACTAATGATCGCCGTATTTTTGATAGTATAATAATATAAGATCTAACAATGTCTATGAGAACCTTGAAGATCAAGTTAAATATTTGTAAGTGAAGTCTTCATAAGGACGTTTTATCGCTACTATAGTGTAAACTAAGAAATAATTGTACCAATAATACCTTTAAAACTGAAACCTTAAAGTTTTTTGTATCCAGTTTTTAATTTCACACGTATGGTCATTCTAGTTATATACCTCCGCTAGGGGATGAACAAACGGATGAAAGTATGGACGTTATGGAAAAGTCTCATTGTCAGTCTGATGCAATCAAGAACACTGTGAAAATGAAAATGTCGACAATGTTCGTATTCAACTGTTCTATCTCTCTTGAAAATATTTTATAAATAATATTAATATAAATACGTGAAGCAACAATTTTGGTACCACTTTTTACAAAAATGTTGGTGTCAATACATACAGGCATAATATCTCATATAAAAAGTAATGGAAGAAATTCCTTTTAATGTTATGAATTTTACTAAGCACTTCAAACAATTGTTAATATGGATTACTTTACTTTGAAGCCACGTGAATAAGACGTTGAATATTAAATTTTTAACGATCAGTTCACGATCGACCAATATTGTATTATTTTCATTACATTAATATAATTTATAAATTATAATTGAATATTTATTATATTGAATATTTATTATATTGAATATTAATTTATTATATAATTTTTGTTTCTTGTGATCAAAATCCGTCTATACTCAATGAATGAACGATGTTATGAATTTATTAATGTCGAATTATTAAAAGACCGCTGGGAGATTTTTTTGCGCCGGCTTTTTTCTCCCGGTCTACCGTGGCCAGAGAATCAGAAGTTGAAAGAAGATGCCCACTGTCTAATGAAATTGTATATGACTTTCATTGAGTGTATTTGTATACCTATAATGAACAAAACATTTGATTCTTGACTATTAACAGCGGAGTATTAACTGTGTGGGTGTTACGTGTCCGTCTCTACAGATGGCGTAACGATTGCCGTAGCGTTCAGGGCTACGACGTAGCACCCTATACTTTCTAAAAGAGTTTAAAAATAAGCGCTTTGCTGAATAATTACTTTTATTGACCATTTATTATAAGATATTTTTTATACATTAAGATAACCTATGTCCCTATAAACTCCTCCGCCGTTAACGATGTCACTGCAGTCACTTTTCGCGGCTCCAAAATTAGTACAAATTCAAAAGCATTTCTTTGTAAGCCTCTGAGAAAACCAAATTTAGCTTCCGTAAATTTGATTGTTTATGTATCTACTTGTCTTTTTATATGCGTTTATAACTTCACCAGATGACCCGGCAAACTTCGTACCGCCTGAGAATCGATGCTTGCTCGAACTTGTTATTTGAATAATATTCAGTAATTTTGCAGCTACATATTGCAAGCATCGGAGGTTCAAATGTTTAGAATGTTGCAGCAGAACAGCTACGTGATTCAACCCTCGGACGAAGGTTAACATCTTTCAAACTCAAGCACCTCGACCGAACTGGTTGGCAAGAAACTGTAACACAAACACCCAACTTGCAATCGTGGCCGAGATCTCACGTATACAAAGTTTACGTACTCCGGCCGAGTGGCGGACTTAGCAATGTTATCTGATCGCTGTAGTACAGTTTAGTGCGTATTATTGACAAAAGACGTGGAAAACAATGCGAGTCGAGTGTTCGGTTCTCAGCGCTGGGGGAACTCCACTTGAGCGAGGCGTGTAATCGATATTTATTATTATCGGCTTTGCGCACCGTTTTGGTTGTTTCTGTATTTATCAATATATGGATGTATGCGGTCGGTCCTATCGGATGATTCAAATTTGGAAAATCTTTTCATCTGCGGTCAAAATGTTTTGCGCATAAGATTTTTCCTAACTGCTATCTTTTTCGCGATTATATGAGTTATCCTATGAGTAAGCATTACAAGGGTTATCTGGAGCCTTTTGAATTATCGTTGCCTAATAATTCTAATCTAATCTAATAATAATTCTAATCTAAAAGTTATCTAATCTATAACTGTCTGCAATACGGATACGGATTGGAAAATTTCATCTAGACGGCAGGTATATTATTCGACTTCGATAGCTGATTATTCGACTAGTCTGCTTTTTAGACATACACACTGGACAGCGTCGGGTTCGCAATGCCTTTTCATCTTCTCTATTCACTTCAAACTAGTGAAGTAACATCATCAACTTTATGATACAAAGAAACCGTGTTTGTATTTTGTCGTAGAAAGGACCTTGCATTTCTTATTAGTCGAGAGACAGATACGCAAATTTCTGATGTTTAGAATTCGGTTAATAGGTTTAATAAACAACATTTAACATCCGTTTATTGCAAAAATGGAGGTCAGTAAGTTCACATCGGCCAAAACGCAACTCTATGAACACAACAATAATTGACCCACCACATTCATAATGGGATACAATCTCAAGCGCCCCGTTCGCACTACGCCCCCAACACGCCCTCCTACTAATCACAAACCCAATTTGTAGCAAATAGCTGTTTTACCACATTTAATAGCAAATAGCTACTTTACGCGTCTATTAGCGAACGGCTTACAACGCCCAATAAATAGCAGATCGATGGGAACAATGCGGTGGTGCAAAATTGCCTGTTTTCACACGCGCAATGATTACGTGTTTCAGAATGCGCGGCTCGACTCGGTTCCATTGTTAGCAGATACGTCACTGACCGTGCGTGCGTACGTCAACTTTTACTGTTTATTCTTGCTAATTTTATAAACGTGAATGTTTACATGTTTGGGTTAGTTGTTAAGGAAACAATCTCTCGCATTAGTTCACAGTTAAAAAACTCCGTGTGCCTTATTGCTTCAGTAAAAAGTCAATATAGGGAAATAATAGAAACACATTTCTGTGATTATACAAAAAATAATATTGCATATTTAAATTTTTGTATTTTTTTCAATTTTCGCATTTTATTTTGGCGTATACTATTAAAATGATATATTGTATTCTTATATAGCACCATCCAGGACTTTATAGTTAATAATTAGAGTAATTTACTTAGGCAAATTTCGGTTTTATGTATTCAAAAAGCTTAATAGAATATAAAAAAAAAATATCAGCGGTATGATTACATGTTAGATGATTATCTAACATTACATATTAACGATTGCAATTATTCAGTACCTACAAACTGTACTGTTCACTCCCAGGGTTTTTGCCGTCACTGACACTATACAATGGATACGCAACCATCTGTCAGCCGTGAGGCGTGAAACAAATTGCTAGTTGCGGCGCAGACGTGTGTTGCGGTGTCGCCGGATCTAATTAGCCGATTTGTTTATCCCATTGTTGAATGTTGTTACACACGTAATTATTGTTGGTTGTTGGAGAAATTGTTGCTGGCTCAATGCGTTCTAGGCTCAGTCTTACTGAGCCCATGATTAGTGCGTTTTCAGATACTTTGTTTAGACATTTAGATAGAATTACGATTGGCTTGGTGGCATTCTTGGTATAAGAGTGCTTTGATTCATACTAACTGAAACATAGTAACGTAAGCATTGTCTTTATATGATCTATAAAAACACGACATGGCCACAAATCAGCACTGTCCACAACCAGAGTCACTCATATTTTCATATTTCACAAAGAAACCCCTAAATATTGGCCTCTTAATCACAAATTTATACATACGCTCTTTCGGCATTCTCACGCATCTATAACCATAGAAATTTCAATGCAAATATAACAAAAAAATGCAACGTGGTCTCGCGAAAAAAAATACAATTTTGATATGTGGCCCTTTCGTTTATAAGCAGCGATGTGCAGATGTAGAGTATATATCGTATTGTATTAATAGCTTGCATTCCTTTGGTCTGAGAGCAACCCTTTGTGTATCTCAAAGCTGGACACTGGTCTGTCTCTATACTTTTACACCTCTACAAGTGGGAAACGTCTGGAGTGCTCTACCATACCACTTCAATGTGAATACGTGGGATACTGGTTAACGGTATTCTAGCAGATGTTACTAAGCTCCCATGTAGACGACGGATGTGTATTTATGATTGTGATATCAACGGCACCTACGTAAATTATCGTATATTCAAAAGTAGAGTTCACAGGAAAACAGTCAAAGATACTGTAATGCATCAAAAACTAATTTAAATGAATGTTTCATCATTTCCCTGATTTCGTAATTTTCAAATGATTGACAAATTGAGGTTTTGAAATGAATAATAAATATATTTAATTGGTTCTGGTCCACCTGTAACTCTACTTTTTGGAAATAGGATCGTTGACGTAAGAGCTGTGGATTTATCGACTACTTATCGACACAGACAGCATATTTCTGTCAATATCCGACTTATCTGATAGATATATGCAAAGAGGCTTAAACTAAAACTTAATAGACATGTAGAAACAAAATATTGTTTTATCATATCATGTAAATGTACAATTTTTTGTGAAATAAAGCACGCAGTAAGACACATCTAACGAAGTTTATTTCACACATCATTAACCGTTAAACGTCTTCCATCTCTACATTTCGAATCCGATTCAGTACATAAGTTTTACATATATGCCATGAGTTAGTACGAGTTCTACATAAAGGGAGATTTACAATTAATATTTTCGACGCAATAATGTCTCGTATTAATGCGACATCTCAAGAATAAGTACTGAGACTTCCTGTTTTTTGAAAAGGGTTAAACAAGGACAAGTGCCTGTGTGAATGTGAATCATATTTACAAGGGAGGGTGATTTAAAAAGATTCATTCAATTGTATGTTTATTTAAACAGACCATTGAATGAGCTGACAATTTGAAAGAAATTGTGTCATCATTATGGACAATGTTTGGTTAATGTAAAATTATTTTGAATGACATGTGAATCTTATTTGATTCTTATTATGCATTTAAATGTTCTAATAATAAGTAAGAGGCGGTTAATGCAATAAAAACACATCTGTCGTATCTGTACTCCATTAAAATTATACAAATGCGACAGTTTGTATTGAGGTTAATTTTTTTTATGCTTGCCGCTCAGCTGTGTGGATATTTGAAGGCGATTTTGCGAATAAACCCTGTCTTGGTTAACAAATAGTATATTTATAACATAGTTTTTCATTGTTCGCTGAATATATATATTTTTTTTCAATTTGAGACATTTTTTGGGACTAAATAAAAAACCGGCTAACAAAGAGCTTGATTGAAGTCGGCTGTGTAATCCAACGATTTTTATCCATAGAAACGATCTGTGTCATATTACTTGTAAATAGATATTACAAATATTGGGATTCATTTATTAGAAGGGACATGATGTTATTAATGACATGAACTTTTTTTACCTCAAGTGTAGACATTTACCTACTCAACCGTTAACATTGTTTTCGCATAAAACTTTTAAGTTATTTCTGCTAACTTTAGAGACACTGAAATTTACAGCAACAGTAAAGTCGAAGGTAGCTTTAACGGTTCGTCTCCGGAGGCACCACCGCGACACCTATTTCTGCCTTATAACAGCAGTGTTCTTGCTGCTGTGTTCTGGTTTGAAGGGTGTGGTGAGCGAGACATACTTATCCGAGGCGTTCCAACCTAATCCTCACTGGTAGCAACGCATTGCTGGTCGACCTAAGCAAGAACTTCGAACCTGTCTTAGGTAGGTTACAGATGTATAGGTACGCAGTATAACCAGTGTATCATCAAGTGGACTGCATGCTCGTTTGCTACCTCAAAATTATAAAAAAAAAATTATAACATCAACATTTCCAAGTAGACAGCTCAAAGCATATCCACAACCAGTCGTTATCGTCTCACAGATGACCAAGCCACTATCGTTACTAATGATTAAGGGTGTGTTCACACTATTCTGCCAATCACATATAAGGAATTAATGATATATTTTTTTATATAGGTGAATTATTGATACATAATTTGGATGACAAATAATAGAAACTTTTTTTAACGGATGCTAGTCGATAATTAGTAATACATCAAAATTACTAATGAATGCGGTGGTGCCTCCAGAGTCGAACCGTAAAAGGTTCTACCACCCTCAGGAGTCCTTTATAGTACATACACAACCAACATCCGGGCTAGCATTTGTGTGTGAAAGATTCGGCATCCGTAACGTAACGTGATACATCTACGAGTACATACAGTGAGGACGGACTGAATTACTCCACTGACCCACGAAATACTAAATCGAATAACGAACCACAAACGTCTCTAACCGTACAGGGCGAACGTTGCAGACCAGGCGAGTCCGGTTTCAACCGGATTTGGGCGGTTGTTCGGATCTCGCATGGATAGATACGGCAGCGGATGCGCTGGCCGTGCATTTTGATCAACCGTTAGTTTGGGGTTAGAATACTCGTCTGCGCAATAGACATTTCGAAATTCGAATTAGAATTTAGGTGCGCGCTAGAATTAGAATTTAAATTAGATTTCGATTTCCACGTGTATGCTAATGTGTACAGTCGTGCAAGTGCGATGTTTAATGTTATATTAATGTACGTGGAATATTATCTAGAAAAAATAAGAGAGCTTAAATAAGAATTGCTTTTAAATTTTAAGAACAAAATTGTTAAGTGGTGAATAATTTTTTTTTTATCTGTCACGTGTAGGTAAAAGATTCGAGTATTCGAAGATCTTCATAAATTCATTTAAATAGTATGGGTAATGCTCAGTCTTGTTGAATAAGAAGAATCATCCTACCGTTCTTCAGTACAGAAGTGTAGATCGAACCTACTCTCGGCAGCATTATATGGAACTCGCAGGTAGGTATGTAAATTTATGTCATCTGTCAGTCATCATATATCATTTTCAACACCGATAAAACAAGAGATTGATTTACTTTCCCATACAGACATCGAATGTGTACGGATCCATGAGCTTAGTCTATAGTTTCATATAATAGATCTGTAAGTGATTGATGTCTGTACGTGGAAGGTATTTAAAAGAAAACCTTTTCTAGGGGTTTCTTTATTAGAGAATAGAACCAAAAAAAATAATATATTTCGATTTTTTGTATGTTTGTATATTTGTCTGTGCATTTGTGCACGCTAATTTCAGAAACGGCTGATCCGATTTCAATGCGGTTTTCACTTATTTCCAAATCATAATTATGAGATAGGCCAGGTTGGCCTGCTGGTATTGGGCAGTTATGGTCTTTAAGAAAATTGGTAACTCAACTTTCTTTCAACTAACTTTCTCTGACAAACTCTATTAAAACTAAGTTTTTAAGTTAAGCATCTTATCTTCATTGTCACAACTGAATTGGAATTGAATGTCGTTCCTATTGAAAAAAACAAGTTCTATGAAATACATCCACGTCTCAAGAACAACATTATGATGATGTGACATAATTTCAATATAGAGTAAACTAAAGCGAATTTGTTCAAACATTTCTGTGAAAGTGAACCGACTGTAAATAGAAATCTTTTTTAAAATCCGCGAAGTGTCTTTCAGGGTTCTTGGTTTGAGGCTCTAATGAGCATAATCAAATGGGTAGTGGGGACCGGAAGGCGCGACAGCGGAAGGGCCCAGGGCTGACAATGACTGCGCCGGCCGCGGGCGTACACTAATTGTCTAAGTGCATAATGAACTTGTTTGTGACAACCCTACCTAACTTTGAAATAAAACTTCAATACAATTACGACTCTATTGCGCGAGCTTAGAGAAGGTTTTAGGAGGACAAGAGTCAACGCGCGGATCCCCTTGTCGGGAGACTACTGCTTTTGAATTACAATTGTAAGTCGTTGTATTAGAGTATATTTTGGCCTGCAAGGAATATGTTATATATTATTAAAGGAAGTAATAGTAACGCTTCTTGTCACCCGGTCTTGTTTGTATGTGGCGCACTTGTCTTTGTTGGCGGGGTTAATTAGAAAGTTCGGTCGCGTAAAAATCGCAAAGTTCGTCTGAAGAGGCGCAACTTTGGGTAATTATGTGCGCAACGAAATGTACATTGGATGCTTGTGGAGAATTTTGTAGGAGTTTCTGTAACTATGCGAACCTCGTAAACCGGCATGTGTGGGTTTAAGTTTTCTTTATTTTTATACTAAGATAGCGAAGATGCAGATGAGCTACCTGGATTAAATTTAAACTCAAGACCCGCGAGCCCCTTTTAATGTTTTATTATTGATTTCTTTTATGAATAAATTAAATGTCCACTCAGTCGAGGCGATTTCATGTTAAGCTGTTCCTGCACACATTCGAAACCTTTACTAGCTTCAACGAAAATGATTGTAGGTTAGGGATCGGCTCTGTTCTCCCTCAATCCTGTACTTTTCTAATTCTCCTCTCGGTGCCCCGTCTAGTCGGTATTTTTAATCTTTTGTTCTGTATTTGTTTCGTGTTTAAATGAGGCCCTTATGTATTCACCTTTTGTTGGCGTAAATGCAAGCTAACACGAAGTGTACACACTTCAAACTAATTAAATCGTCGTAGGTATTCTGCTAAACTTCCAAATGACAAGATTTAATTTGCCACATCTAAATTTGGCTTCAAATGTTGCGACGAATATTCGTCGGAAATGCATTTCCTTCGCGGAATCGAACGGAACATCGCTTTGTCGGTGCCATTATCGACACATTGAGAAATGAACGGATTCAAAACTTATGCCATTTACAATAAACATTCACACCCGTTTTTACAATAATATGCGTCTTTGTGTACAAATAACACGAACCGTTACATTGTTGACAGCGAACAAAAATATTTATTGCGGTTATGAAGTTTCATTGTTTTTGTACTTCGTCTATTTCGTCGGTGTTATCTCGTTTGTCGGTGTTCTGGAGACAAAGATAATGTTCGGCCATTGTTTCGCTTTTCACTCATTTATGACTATATTTGTATTCACTGTAGACCTTAAACAATTGATCGATGGCACAGATTATGGGACTTTTTTCTTGATAGAGCCATTGTTTGAAGTGCTCAACTTGTCTGCTTTATAACAGTTATATTAGTTAGTTATATGTAGCGGCGAAATACGCGTGCCATCTACACAATGTTTTATTAAACACCGATCTTTGAACGTGTATAATGAGAAT
>DWNJ01001716.1:0-11531 GCA_018250275.1 Udranomia eurus
CCAACTTAGTCCTCAGGGGTAGCAACGCATTTGTGGTCGACCTAAGAAAGAACTTCGAATCTGTCTTGGGTTGATTGTAGATGTCCATGGGCGGCATTGACCACTTACCACCAGGTGGACTGCATGCCCGTTTGCTACCTCCCAGTAATAAAAAAAAAAAAAGAAAAGTTCGTTAGTTTTGTTTAATAAAAACTCATATTCCTGCACAAGCGCAGATTCTTCACAATCTCTACAAACTTCAGTTTACCGAAGAGAACTTTGAAGTTTAAGTGTATTTACAAATACGCATGTACTACAACCGCATTCCGGAACAAAATTTCAGATAAACACATTTTTATTATGACCTTGCGTGTCGACATGTCGGATTGATCGCATTGCAACGAAAATAGAACACGTATACGAAAGCATCAGAAGAGCTACGTCGATATCGGTTACAGCATCCCCATAAATTATGCAGTCTGCACTCGATTCTATATAGAATCGAGTGCAGACTGCATAATTTATTTATGCAAAATTTATATAAATTTCTTGAATTAAACAACTTCAACTTCTTGGTCGAGCCAGTCTGCATTGAAAATATCTTTGTTTCTAATTGTTAAAATGACTACCAGTATACTCATATACTTAGGTAGGTACACAAAATATTTAACTATCACGAAAGTCTAATTTTACTATAACTGTACAATGTTATTGCTATATTAAATTGACAGATAAACAAAAAATATTATAGGCAGGATGAGATCATAATAATGAAAAGTCATGTGTTAACCGCAACAATAACGTATGTAAATAGACGATACATTTTGTAAAATACACATCGTTATATTACTCAAAGCGTTCACCATGCATCAATGAGTGAGATTGTGATCTGTCAATGCTACTAAACGAATGATTGATTTTAATTACAGCTTCAGTGGTAATTTTATCATCATTCGCGCAAACAGAATCGTTATTATTCAATAAGCGGGTAAATCGAGTGTTAATTAAATGCTGCAAAGAGCTCTCTGTTAGGCTCTCGACTTCGGGCGCGGATACCCCTTTGATTGCTATCTCAAGTGTTTAAGAGAATCTTACAAATATTACAAGGTTATAATAATTAATGTTTTAGTGCTATTTTATCACTGGAATACATTATTTATTGAATAATATCTAGGTATCTACTACTTTAGGTATCTACTGTGTCTGTATCATGTTAAAATCCTATGAAAAGTTCGTATTATACATGAAAAAAACTCAGATTTAAATTTTACACACAAATATTGTACAAAGTCTCTTTGCATGGCGCACGGCTTTGAACTAATTAAATCCCAAGCAACCACAAATATCATAAGATTATAAATTAAAACACAAGGATTTCCTTGTGCAGAGAAACGTGGAAGCTCAAAACAAACATTTTAGGAATATTACTCATAGAAACGCGAGCAATATGTACTGGACTTACAGCAACGCCAGTAATGGAATGAAAACAAAGAGTTTCCCTAATGAAAATGGAATAATACACGAGCCACGACTGTTTGACCATAGATTAAATATAAAGTGTTCTCGAGACTTCACTGCCTGGGCTTAGTTGAATAAAGTTCTTGGGTTTAGTTTATCCTTTGTTTAGTAGCAATTTGTGTTCCGCTCCTGCTAAAATACTAGTTCCATACCGCTAACTTGCTCCCGTGGTTTCCCGCGTGTACTTTAGTTTTTATAGCAATTTTAGTTCTCTACTGTACATCTTTAGGCGTTACATTGTTAAAAATTCTTTCAGCGCGTACATGCTTTTCGTATTGCCGTATATCAACACTAACGAGTTTGCTTTGTACAATACATTATTATTTCATAAATTTCATTGAATCTAGTAGATTCTAATCTCGAAGCTTTTTGGATCTTTCATTAATGTAGTTTTGCTTTCTAATGTTATTACTACGCTGTGTGAAGGTTAATTGAAATATAGTGTAGACTTCAATTTATAATTGTGAAACATATATCTAAATTGTTTTAAATTTAATCAACTGTAAGTTTAATGAAGGGTAAAACTATGTAATACCAAGTATTGTTGAGGACGGAGCCAAATTTGAAATTAAACAACACACAAGGCCGTGTGCAAACGTTAGTGACGTTATTAAGGGGACTGTAGTGGGACCCTAATAACAACATTTATAACCTCCACCGCCATGCGGCTTACATTCAGTGCGCTTTTACGACTCTCTTTCAACGTTGGGTTTGGGTTTATTCCTATAAATATATCTACGACACTATAAAAAGTTAATCTAAATTGCTCCCATAGAGCCATTACGTATACTTTGCGCTTTTTCTTTGTGGACGCGTCGTGGGGTTAAATATAACGTTACTATGAGGTCGTCGAAGTAATGATTTTTTACTGTAAAGTAAGTAGGTCATCTGAAGTCGTCATTACAAACCATTGCCATCAATTTCAAATGGGACAGCGATTTCATTCCATTACAGGTGTTTCTATGTTTCTCTTGAAGACAGAGATGGATGTCTCAAGTTTATCTGACAGCATTGGCGCTTCTTAAACCGAGATACATACATATGCTATTTCACAAAGGGTTCCACTTTGCGTAATAATTTATTTCTTTTAGTTTTAGTATATTATATACACTCGGGCTTTTATGTTAATCAAATAACAGGCCATTTATTATTATTAAGAGTCTAAATCTCATTTGCTTGTCCACAATCAGGATAGTGCTAAACTTCCATTATACACTTTAAATTAATTTTAAGTAGGAAGTCTTTAGGCACTAAGTACATCAGTGAAATAATTCTTTAATTAGAAATCGTATAGTACTGCAAATCTTATAGAAAAACGTCGTGTAACGAATAAGGTTTCGGCCTTTCTGTAAATTACTCGCTCGCTGTATATTTTATGCAACCAAAGGAAAGTAGGTGCTCATCTACAAAGCAAATTATCTAATAGAAAAGACGGAGTCTGTAAAAATAAATTCTACTTATTTTTTGCGCGGGCCGCTTCTTCGAGCAGGTTTCTTGGAGAATCAACATTTTATAAATAAAATAGGCAACGACGTGTGGAATTTCCTTCATTTCAAATCAACGTTATAAATGTTAATGTATGTTATGTAAGTTTGTTATACTTTAAGGCATAACTACGCAACAGATGTTTAATTAATTTTAGGATCAGATTTATTTAGATTAGATAAGATTTTAGGAACAGATCTTTCTTGATTCTTTGTTGTTGTTGTTGAACATAATAATTGATAGGTCGCCCTGTCTTTTCATATACCCTATAATCAGTCTTTTGTGTAGTTAAATATATCAAAGTTCTTTCGTCGGTCGACCACAAATGCGTTGTTATCCCTGAGGACTAAGTTGGAAGGCCTCGGTTAAGTATGTCTCCCTGACCACACCCTTCAAACCAAAAAAAGCCCCCGAAGTCGTAACGTAAAAGGTTCTGCCACCATCGAATACCACATACCTTTAATGTACAATACTGACTCAGCCAGTGCTATTACAATATGATTTGGATCATTCCGCAAAAGAATTTATTACTGTGTAATTAGAATCACGTTTTGAGTTCCCACACTAAATTTCAGATGTATAAATAGAACGACAGAAGGTTATTTTAAACGTCCCCCTCGTTGTACCGCGTTCATTTAGATCTGAGCTTTAGTAATGAAGAGTTATAGTATGAATTAATAATTCTACATATACTATTTAGTCCTTATTTTGTCTTATACTCAAATGTTTTGTAGCCCCGAAATTGCAACATTTCAGAAAAGTAGAGCCTTTGTATTTAACGCTGATCCAACTTTATTCTCTTTTAGATGTTAAGGAGTCCCTTAGGTTAGCATTTCTTTGGACCCAAATCTACATAAAAATATACAATAGTAATACATAACCGACAAGGTTATGAAAATTAAAGGGCCTAGAAAAAAATGATATTCATATTTAATTTCCATTTCACTCCATTTGTTTACATATATTTATAGATGGTCATTTATAGGAATTGATATGAAGAATCAAATAATTGAAATATAATAAAGACACATTGGATTGAATCGTTCCGGTCGACCTACATCGGACATGACTTTGCATTTGGAACACTAACAGACAGCAAAACCTATATAAAATATGTAAAACACCAGGTCGACCAGAAGAATATAAATAAAAATAATTGTACTCACAGATGGGCAAGCTCGTGTGCGATCACGAAGGCGCTGGTGAGACCCTCGTCGCGGTCGATGGATGCAGACCTAGAGCGAGTGCACACGCCGCCAACAGGCGCGAAGCCGGACGGACCGCCCAGCTGTGCTCGCGTCAACCACACGGTAGCGTCCCAACCCGTGCTGTCTGGTACACGGAATAAGTAACTGCAATTTTATTGTACATTAATATATGCATATCCCTGCCCTTTAAACTCTTTTAATCTTTCAGTGCCACTTTCAGTTTCATCAAAATCAGTCCAGACGTTCCTGAGATTACCCCGTACAGAATGACGAACAGATATAAATTTTAAAAATTGTTGTAAAATACTAATACCTAAGTATTAGTATCTATTCTATACCTATAAATTAAATTGAAGCGTTCGTCTGTGATTTCAAAATAACTTGCGGGTAAGCTCCCCGGGTAACCTCGAGACCCGTAGTCCCCTGAGCAGCAGATGGAAGTTTTTACGCGTTCACCTCAAGGCTCGTTGATAAGTAACTTTACTTATCAACGAGTCTGGAGGTAAACGCGCAGACCGGAGTGCAACAAAACAAAAGAATCAAATGGTTTTCTTTATTATAAGGCATACAAATACACTTAATGAACGTCATATACATTTTCTTTAGCCAGTGGTCATCGGTTTTCGACGCATTCAGGTTCAAATTTGAGAAACGCTTTGCGTGTGAGTGTCGTCATCTTTATCAAAAGTAGGAATCGGTAAAGAGTAAAATAGTATATTGCCGAGTAATTTACTTTCTTAAAATGTTTTATAATTAATTGATAGCCAAAAGCAGTATTTAGAATTTCAGACACTAAAAAAATTAGGAATAAATTACAGAATTTTGCTGGGATGTAAAATGTTTAGTCAAGTTAGAAGCATAGTCATCCAGCAGTCATCCATGTGAGTTCAAATTCTAAATTTCAAAAGCCATTTGCATTTCAATGGCAGGACGCTATTGTAAGTATTTACACTATTAATATTACTGTATAAGTGGATACTAGGTAATTATGCTTCAGTTTTGTCATTGATAAGTTTAACGATGCGTATGTTGCGCTGTTATCGTTGTTATGTGGCTGTTTACATTGTTTTGGTACACGTTACGTGTTAGTGACCGAATGTGTAGTATTATAATATTTACAAACGTTTTGTAATACAGTATAATTCGCGCGCGCGCGAAAAGTAAACATCATTTTACCATTTTGAACTTTTATGTTGAATGAAGTTGCCAATTCAATAATTAATTCCTTGCTTCATTGGCTTATTTAATTAAAGCATATATGGAACAATAATATGTAGTCTGCACACAAAAGTATTATTAATATTTGTGTAAAGTTAAATTTGTGTAAGCAATTACTCTATATTAATAGTTTAGGCGTTTATCCGTTCTTTGTTAAATGGATTGTTGGTATTTTATATAAAATCAACAAAGTATTACAATTTGTATGGTTTCAACTTTTGTTAGTCGTGAAATCAATCAGTATTTTATTGTTAACACGCGTGCAGAATTCGTTTATACACTTGTTTCCAGGTCATGTAATTCGATTCGTAGTTATCATTTATGCTGCAGTCAGTTCAGTATCGAAATATTACCTGTAATTCGTTTTGAATAACACTTAAATTCATCTCGCTTAGCGAAATGTAATACGGAAGAACAGAGTTACTTCTAAATAAATGTAAATTAATTATTCGAATATGTTTAAAAAAAATAACTTTAGTTCAATACTGACAATTGATAGGTCGCACTTATCGTTAAAAATATTGTCAGATTTTTCGAAATTATAATATTTTGTCGATTACGAAGACGATTATTTAATAATCATAAATAAGTGAAAATCTTAAGGATTTTAGGCTTTAGATAATATTGATTCTAGCCTTAATGTTCAGCAGTTAAAAGATTATATTCATTTCTAAGTTTAATTCATTAACTACGTCTACTACAATGATTTATATTTAATACTTTCTACCAGTATGGCTTTCCCACTCAGTGTACTTATACTATTTTTAGTCTATCTAAAGTAACTTCATTTTTTCCTTTATCCTAATCTACTAACCACATTAATTTTGGTATGGCTCGTAAGTTTTATTATAGCTACAAGTAATAATAAGTGAAAGTGTTACTTTATTTAAACGTATAAATACATAAAAAGAAATATTATTATTAGTCTCCTGGTATTAATATTAAATAATGAGATAATCATACCTGCTGGCAATTTCCCAAGATGCTTGTAATTCCATTTATTGACAGCCTCAAGAGATTTCCTCACATTTCCAAATTTAATAACGTTATCTTTTTCCTCGTAAAGAAATAATTTGTTGATAACGATCGTCATGTTTGACTCGAGGGATGGGTCGTTGAAGATGGCACTGACCTTTAAAGTATTACATAAATTGTCTGAGTTACGACCATGCACTTGTGATTAATAACAGCCTGTCTATCTCAATACAATGCAGGCATACTTACGATGTTCATTATGGCCAGAATGTAGTGCTTCACTCGCTCTCGGCCATGGAACTTAAGCATCGTGTGATCTGCCACGATCGCTACTTCCAGCCACAGGCCTCTAACACCTGCAACAACAGGAACGCACATTCATACCCACAAGATGATCTCAACTACACACATAAGAGTTTACACACCTGAAACCGGTCTAGTAACGGGGAGCACATCTCGAAAATAATCGGTGCTTGAATGATCACTGTGTCGCGGACGCACGTGCGGGGTCAGGACCGGTTGGTCATCTTCGAAGTCAATGTCAAGGTCGGGGACCTCGTCTCCGGTGAGATTGTACGTAGCGGGCCGCTCGGAGAACACGACGTCGCGTCGCCGCAACACATGCCCTGCATCGGACCGCGTCGGCTGCAACACAAAGTCTTCACCACCGACTTGCAGCAAGCCGTACAACTGGCCCTCACACTCGGTCACCGTCACCGTGGAGTCCTCTTCATAGAGCACGCGGCCCTTGTAAAACTGACACTCGTTGTAGTACGGAGAGCGGATTGCGCGGTTCTCTTGAAGCTCCAAGTGCCAGCCTAGGAGATGCAGGTGCCGGATCGTGCCGGGCGCATGACGAGGGCTGCGCGTATGGGGTTCGGGCACTAGCACTGGTTCTAGAGGTGGCCTCCACGCGTCGGATGCTACGAGGAGCATTGCCGCCCACAGCCAGCGCGCCATCGTCCGCGCGCCGCCGCGGGCACCGCCTCTCTGCCCGGCACTGCCGCGGTGCGCTTACGCATCTACGCACATGGCGGGCGTCTCGTCGGAAGGAAGGTAAACGACTCCGCAGTTTATAGATTGCATTGGGTGCCATGCCTCATTCGTCATAGTAAACAAAGGGCGAGCGCCTACTATTTGTTTTATAATCGTTGCGCATGCTGCTCGTTAGTAATATAGCATGCGCAAGTATTAAGTTATATGAGGAATATATTGTTATGTGTAATAAATGTTACCGTATTCTAAAAAATGTATATTGCTATCTCCTTTGCCTTTTAAATATTCGAAGCTATTTCTACGTGAACCAATGATGGGGGGATCTTGAGAGTACCTACTACCAAACTGCTACTTACCTAGAACTAATATTGTCCACCTAAATATTTGACCTTTGTCATTGTTAGCTATTGGGTTTATAGAGATATTACATAAATAAGGCTAGTTTCAATTGTTCTCTTGAATGGTCCCGTGCCGCTACTGAACAAGATAATAGAGGCCTCGGTCGTTATCATTAATAGTTATCATTCGTCGTTTCACTCAACGTAAAAATGGAGCTACCACTTTAATTATATATTTTCTCGATCTATTATGTTCACAAAGCAATTCTAGAGTAGTTAGCTTTTTAACAATACGTAAACGTCTATACTTCTTGTATCCATCTGTCTAAAACTGTAATTTATCCATCTCTTTTCTATTTCATATAATTGCAATTGCTATACTTTTGTTTATAGCAGAATTTTGCCGAAACGGACGCCCACAGGAATGCGTAATCATGAAATTGCGAACAGCTGTGACATTCTATTATCTTCAGAAAATACGACGTTGACCGTCCCTTGATATTTATTCGTATAAAAGATAATTATATGTCAACTGGATCCTGTGATATTATATTTTCTGAGGATTTCAGCTTCAATGGAATACGATGTATTTTAATTTGTTTACCTGTCATATAGGCATCACTTCAATTCAGATTCACTTAATATCCATATTGAGTGAATAACAGTACTCGATTTGAAGCAACTCACGGTTCTAGTTGCCTCATGTTATTATCTCCTTTTCATGAATCTGATAAAACGACATCCACGAAGTATTTAATTTTAAAAATACAAAACACAACTTCACTTAATATAAAATCAGACAGAATGACAAATACACGGTGATAAAATACATATTCATACGAATTGTTAAAATAAAATCCATATTTAGGATACGAAGGGCTCATAGAACCTTTATTCCCATTTCTTACTTTTGGTTATGGATCCATCCCTTTGCACCGCTTGTCGTTTAGAGGAGACCCATAGGGGTTGACCTTAGGAGACGCATGACGCAAACGAAATAAGAATAGACATACAAATACCTCGTATAGGTATTGAAATCTGCGTGTTCGTACTTATTCTATATCATAGTTATAGTTTAATCCGATGCAGCGTTATTGTCAAGATCCAGGCGTTTTAAATCTGTTGTCCATTTCTTTATACACTTATTGAACTGCATATTGTTTAGTTTTTTTGCTGGCGTAGCCGTAAGCGAATGCTAGCAGTCATACGAAACTCTAAGAATAAAGCTGTTGACTTCTCACACAGCAAAAAAACTAAACAACGTGGACTATTACGATATGGTAGGTATTTATCTAAAGAGCATTACTGATTGGAGGAGTCTAGAAAACATGAATGCTATGATGATATCATGATACTGTGATGGCTAAATTGTACCGTATCACATTTCGCATGATATCGCAGATATTGTGTGCTCGTGTCTCGAAACAGGTTACTGACCGATGTAGCAATCGTAAGCTGATCGTTAATTGAAATGTAAGTCCATGCCTGCGGTGATCTTGTGCACACGCCATACTAGATTTTAAAGGAACGTTTTCCATGTGGGAAAAATACACGAAATGTTTCATTGTATGTATAGGTATGTATAACATAAATGTTTAAATGTAATTTAAAAAAACATATTATATGATCAAGGGAAGAATAACTTCAGAGAATTCACATCAAAAAGGATGTATCAAAAAATTGTTTACAACACGTCTAATTCGGTATTTTGAATCAATCAATAAAATATTTTGACTTTTGTTGGAAAACCATGCGATTTATATTTGCTATTTTAGCTGCACAATCATTTAGTATTTTTACTATATGATTTATCTTACCAATGTACATTGATACTTCTCTATGTTCTGTATATTAAACTTTAATATTATTCGATAAATCGAGTTAAAATTGACACCCCTACTTCAGTTCACAATGATGATTGGCAGATTACACCGGACAGGCCTTATTTTATGGTCCGAGCCTAGATGTATATAGGTGATTACAGGCTATGTAACAAGACTGTAGGTATGCAATACATAGTAAATGTAGCATAAGTTGCGAAAGCGCGTTTGAGCCATATGTGTGCCATAAGAGCGTTGAAGCCATATGTGATCACTGCAATTTATGTACAACCCGGTCCAACTTTAGATAAGTCCCAGGTTCAATTTTAGTTAATGCGTCACTGACTAATGGAAATGTATATGACGTACAAAGTGCATTTGTATGTAACAAATGCACTTTGTACGTCATATACATAGCCTAACCTTATAATAAATTATCATTATTTAATTCACTCGCCTAACCTTACCTAAGTCCCGAGATGTTAGTCTCGAATTTACAATATGACAAACGTTATTTAATACTATGTATAGCTTTAAATTGTATCCACGCGTTTAACACAATAATATAATTAAATTGTTCTCTTATGTTTACTTTTATTATGGTGGATATACCTTTTTACTTTTTTACTGATCTACCGATCGATTATATTCACAGACTGACTTTTACTACCATTCAAAACGGTGATATGGATGAAGATAAAATATAGAATTCTTCTGGATTTACGTTTCGTAAAATCTTCGTAAAAAATTCTAAAATTCTTCGAAATGCCGTAATATATTCTAGATTCAACGCTCTCTTCAAAACTCTTCTGATTGATCGGTATCCTTGTATCTTTAATTTCGTTCAATTAATATGTACTTAACAAACATTATTGATAATCAGAAATACCAATAGAATTTATCACGCACAAATGCTTGATAATTAGTTGGGAACGCAAGTGCGGGCGTTTCCTGGCTATAAATTTAACTGCAAGCACGCTCGCGCACATCGATGTTACGAACTAATTGACCTAATGGACTTTCTTTAACGTTATAGAAATTTATTGGAACCAAATCGTTATATTTTATCCCAATAGGTATTTGCGGTATTTAAAGTGGTTGCTCTTGCCTTTGTGTGACTCACTACGATGGCACTCATACGTAAAGCCCTATAAAAACTACGGTGTTACTTCTCCAAATTAAGGTTAATCTTCAAACCACAATAATATACTGTTCCTATAAGGTAAAAAAATATTAGGTTATGTTTAACCTATTTATATATATCTTCATAATAAACTTCAAACCAGTTCTAAACATTTTTATATCATACACTTTTATTATTAATGTTAATTTATTCTCGTAATACAAAGAAAGAACATGGTATTACTAGAAACGTAGGTATTATTCCTTCAGCCCCTTATTTCTATGTATGCGCCTTATGTATTCTATGATACCTCTCTTGAAATCATCATCTAATTCTTTCCTTTCAATGAGGTACGCGACGGATTTATCCTTTGTAGCGAGAGGCGGTAGTTTCTCGCTATAAAATGCGGTGACAATAATCCCTTCCATACTCGGATCCACGTTTCCGTATCGCATGAAGTTAAGTAGGTTTTGAGACAAGTACTTCCCAACGTTCCTCACTCTATAAAATTCATCGGTTCTGAATCCATCCAGATCGAAATCGAGCAGTTTTCGCACTTCATTTGCCAATATCTGAACCTGACCTACTTGTAGAGAAAGGTTCGATATATGCCCCGGATTACTCTGAAAATTAATAATCGTTAAAAGGTTTTCCATGGTCGAAGCCCGCACAAAGGCCGTCCGCCAGATCGGATTGATAATTCTGCTATTCAAGTTAATCGAAAACGTTATTGGTCTTCAAAACTTGAATATTGAATGGAACGTTCCATTAAAGTTTGCTAACTTCTCTTTTCCAAAAGTTTTCCAGATGTGTCTAACAATTATAATGTTTTCACTATAGATGTCTAATTTGGACATAGATTGAATAATTA
>DWNJ01001717.1:0-11529 GCA_018250275.1 Udranomia eurus
TAGTAAAATCTCCACAAATGTGGTGTTAACATAATTTTTTTTAAAAGCAACATTTAACAAAAAGTTAATTTTGAGTAAGAGAAATTAAAACTGCTTAGTAAAATCTCGACAAATATGGTCTTAACACAAACTAAAAATAACCCTATATTGATGTCAAATTATGACATTATTTCAAAATTGACCAATGTTTCACAAAGAGTTAATGATTGAAGGCTTTATCTCCTATCGCATTAATATCAACGAACAGCGCGCCCTAGCGGTGGATAAATTAAAAACGCCCGGGGCGATAACGGCGCATGTTTTACCTTTGAAAAGATAAACTCGCGTTCATGCATCAAAAATGGAAATTCATATACTCGTATTCGGGATGAAAATGTTAAATTAAAATTTCAATGAATTGAAAGCGTGTAAGCCGTAGGAGTTGCGTGTAATGGATATATGCGTGCCAATTTCGCCTCTCGAGCCGCGAAATTCTATGTTAAATTAATTATTAGTTGAAAAAGACGGCACAATCGTCAAATGGCGAAAAAACTAGGGTCCTTTTTTAGTAATTTGGACTGAGTTTTTTTTAAAGTAAAACATATAAAATGATGTCCAAAAATAGGTTCAAGCGGATTTCTTACGAAAGTATTGCATTATCGGTCTATCAATTATAATGTCTTTGACAGAAATATTAGGACTGCCCCGATGTGGTGCAGTATAAGCAATTCCTTAGAGAAACCAGCTAAGCTAATGAAACCTAAATTAATACCACTATTCTATTACTTCCACTGTGATATTAAAAAAAAATGTATCGCAACATCGTTTGGTAATGAAATATGCGCGAATCATGGAATTGGACGGTCCATTTTGTCACATTTCGTTTCGTATACACTATTACTGCATGCGCTCGTCACAGCGGCAGCGCTACACCGACGATAATTAAAAGCTGTTAAGTTGATTACGTTCCGTGTTTACCATTTAGGAAGTGTGGAAGCTTGTGGAAGCGCAAAATGTTTGTGGATTCATATACGGGACGAAATATTAATTCATAACTGTTGATTAATAAATATCGTTGGAGGTTCGTGTCATAACTAATATTCTCGATGCAAGTTTAACTTATCGAAACAAAATGATTTAATATATTTCACGAATTACATGCATTTTACTATAGATAGTTGTTAGCATGGATATTACATATGGTTGCAAACTCGTATATTTGATTTGTCCAAACACTAACTAGGAAATTTTTCTTTTTGAATAAAATTTCGTACATGATTTTTATTTGGCTGAGCTTTGCTGATATCAACGAAGGTGGCTTTATAAATAGGCATTTAATGCAAAACAAACATTTAGGTTACATTTAATTTGATCTTATTATATACAGAAATAGGTATACTTTTCAATAGCGCTTGTAGTTCTAACTACGCAGAAATGTTTTGATAAAAGTAGAGCGTTTTTACGGAACTTACCGCGAGAGCTGTGAGTACACCGACGAATAGGAAAAAAATATTTGTTTTAACCAACAGTTTGATTTTGGGTATTTGTACACTGACCAATATCGCTCGTCAACGGAGGTATGGGAGCGTGTTTGCTGACGAAGCGAACTCGTTTGGTGCTATAAAGCTTCTATACGGCATGTTTATGTTATCTATCGTAGCAATTTTGTTAATAGAATAGAAAATAAAAGATTTTATACTTTTATCGGCTATTCGCACAGCGACGCGTCTAGTATCCACTGCATCTATACACTGTATCTATACATAAGGATGGCACTTCAATACATATAAACTAAATCGATCTGAAAGGACTAAAGAGCCTTTTAACTTCCGTGTCTGCATTTTTTATATTTTCTTTGTATTCTGACTTCCATATTTACTTCTATTTTCAAGAGTGTCTACTCCCGTATGCAAATATTATATATGCACCTAAGTGCCGCTTCTAGCCAAAGTTTCAATACCGTTCGAGGATATAAATTCATATCAGAACACATAATTTTGTATAATTAATAGTATCAGGCGTTGTTGGCGGAAATCCATGCTATTAAATTAGGTTATTACTACTTCGGTATGTATGTCGGTTTATACCTTTATAATTGTTGTATGCATGAGTCTTGTGAGAGAGGGAAGACGGTATATATTGCATATGATGGTATATATACCATCATACATAATAATCGGATTGTTGCGAATTAGTAATAATATAATTTAACATAATTTTATCTAAAAATGATAAATAAGATTTGACCACAAAACGTCGAAGTATAGCCATATTTTATAAAGAGGTTTCGTGTTTCACCTTATGCGGGAAATGGTAACAAATAAATTGGGGGTGCGTTCACCCTTGTATTGATGGTGAAAGATAATCTCGCATTTGTTATTTTTTTGCTCCGAACTCTCTCGCGAAGCTATTTCCGCTAAGCGACGTTGATTGATGTCTGAACGACATCAATGAGTTCTTTTACGTGTGTATATTGAATACAGGGCCATTGCCGACTATATGTTTACATATAGTATATGACATAGACACTTATGGAATGATATTACCGTCATGTCATATTACACTACTACTGCCTTGACAGCTTAGACAATATTTTAGTAATGCAGATTACTGACTAAAACCGTAAACCTAAAACTAAACCCTTCTCTTATTACCTGTTTGTATGTCAGTATGTCCTTTAGCTAGAACAGAATTTATTTTTTCGTTGTCTTTTAAACATCTAACATTTTTTAACTTTTAAACATTTGTAAGGGAAAACCATTTTATAATCGGTATCGTAAAAATCTGTTCATAAAAAATTGTTGTGGGACGGGGAGGCGGTACGAAGTGCGCCGAGTCAGCTAGTACCTATGTAGACCTGTAGTCATGAAATATGACAAGATTCAAAATCCACAGGCCAATTATTCTGATCTGTAAATTTATGGGTATACAATTTTGAGATTCCACTTTTTTCGAGGCAGTCCAGATACACAATATTAGAGGCATAGGAACGGCTAAATCTTTAATACATAAGATATGATACAACACGGAAATCTCATTCAACAAAATGCTAGTTATTTCAATAGGTTACAAAGTTCCATATTGAAAGAACTACGAACCAAAAATAAAAAAAAATATTTTGCAATAACTCCAGACAGCAACGATCCGATGTTGCTCGAATTCAATTGTATTAAATATAACGCAAATATTAGTTCAGAACAAATTTTACTAAAAGAACTACCGAGAAAATATTTTTCTTACTCGCTAAAACATGTATCGTGCTGGCTTCAATGTGCTGGTTACAAAAAAAATATTTCTTATATTCAGTAAGCGAATCAAAATCGTTAATAATTTGTTTTAGTTTGCAACTATAGATTCTACAAAGGTTTTAATAATTACACTTTTAGTCTTACAATAGCTTTGAAAGTTATACTTTCTAATAGTCTTTTTAATTTTTCATAAGTCTTTTTTTCAATTTAATACTGATAGCGACACCCTACACTATGTATCCGTCTTCACCCTTAACTGAAATAACATTTGGCATCACTTGTGTTATTCCAAATAACCGGGTCCTTATATAGCACTAACATTCCCTGTGTTGTTGATGCTGCCGATACGTACCTACTCAAACGTTTAAGCACACATAGACACTGAATAGGTACGTAATTTCTATTTTCAATGAAGCAGAATCAAATCCGGGATTCAATAGAGAGAGATATCCCAAAGTGAGTTCGACATTTAAACGTGGATCTCAGTTTGGACTTATGTTTAAACATACTAATCTTAAATATTTTGTTCATAGTCCATTTTACGTGACATAATCACCAGTATAGTATGTCAGTCTCAGTAGCTCTTTAAGTAAATCATAACACCGCTCTCAGTAGTGCTGTTTTAAAAAGGAAAAATCAGGACTTTTCAAAGAATATGTCAAAGTAGGTCGAAGTCTCACCTTATATCTCTATACATGTTTTAGTAACATCATTTACAACTCAATAACGACTGTAAGTACCAATTATAATGATATCTGTTTTTTTGGATTCATGTTCGCTCTACCACCTTCAATAAACATTCTACAAACATTAAAAGCAATGTGCAGGGGTCATATTGCTTCGGGGTATTTGCAATAAAGGTCAGAATTGACGTCTGCACGAGACATTGATAAGATTTATCTAATTACAACGCGGTCACGATGCTGTGTCGCAAATTGATTCAGGAAATATCACGTTTGCGCCGCGTCCGACGGAAATTGCGTCGCATTTCTCCCTGTGGTATTGATGACGTCGCGGTTTCAATGCATCGAGAGTTGCATTGCGTCATTAACGAGTTATCGTTTTCCCAATGCTGGGATCTAGCCTAGCCTTATCTATAATGAGGATTACATAGTCCACCAGAGTAGGTTATTTCAGTTAAAAAATCCCATTGTCATTTCCCATGTGTGAATACATAAATACATATTTTCTATTGAAAAATCTAAATATTCCATGCGCACACCACCCATACGAAACTATACATATAGTAAATCTGTAAGTTATTGCTGTGTGTACATGGAAGATATCTAAGAGAAAAAAAATTTTAGGGGTCGTTATTAGAGAGTAGAACCCAAATTTTAGAACAAAAATTACTTTTAGATTTTTTATCTGTTTGTCGGTTTGTCTGTATGTTGGTCGGTGCGTTTGTGCACGCTAATCTCAGAAACGGCTGATCCGATTTGAATGCGGTTTTCACTGATCTATTGTTGTAAACTTCATCTTAATATTTAGTGTTTGTTTAACAAAAATCGGATCATTAATTTTAAAAATTGTGGGACGGGGACGGCGACCGTCCAGCCAGACGTAAATATAAAAAAAATAAAACCTATTTATAAGGTACTGCTGGGTATCTACCCAGCTACTAGCTATGCTACCTATCTAGGTAGGTAGACGGACAGAGTAAACTTTAAAGTAACTAAAAACATGACATCCAGCAAAGCCCGAAATGGGATTAATTCCGAGCGATCATCTATAAACTAATAATGCGGAGTGGGAGTCCGTAAACACTAATACAATTTACCTTTGAGTCGGCGATTGGAGTATCGGCAGCGCAAATTGACACGGAATATCACATTTAAGCTGAGCGGGACGGAAATTGCGCGGTTTTGCGCACCGCCGGAGAATTAGCCACCGATCACTCGCTGAGCTGAGCTGAGCTGATGCAGAATTACTCCGACAATTTGTAGTGCAAGCTTTAGATCCATTCGTACGGTTGATTTACGAACCTTCTGCGTACACAAATAAGGATATATTTAAAGTGTGTTCGGAAGAATTAGAAGAACTAAGTTTTCGACTAATGCTTCTGTTACCATTCGTAAATCGCAACATTCGCAAGAAGTTACCTATCAAAGTGTTACCAACGGTCTATAGGGATTCTTAAAATAGGGAGAGAAATGACTCTGTGCTACAAATTAAAACGAAAAAAATATAGACACTCGGTAAGTATTGTAAGTAAATTTTCGGAAAAGAAAGAAAAGTTCTTTGTGTTCTTATGGCAGCCCATAATCGTACCAGCCAGTGATGAATCTGTGTTTAATTTCAAATGTGATAATATAAAAAAGCGGTAAAACGAATTAAAACGATTTTTGCACCAAATATTTGTCTAATAAATTGAACTTATTGAATTTGCCAGAGCAAAGGGCACACTTGAAGAGCGGTCGGTTTCGGCACAGAGTTTTAAATGATTTTGGTAATGTTAAAAGGGCATTAAGTAACTTTTTGACGAAAATAGTAACACTGGCCGTTAGGGACTTCCCGTAACTTCTTCCTTATATATAGAAATAAAAAAACAACAGTAACTGAGGGAGGGGAAGGGTGAAGTTGGAGCTTTTGGAAGCAGCAATTTTCAATTCAATTCAATTGAAGGTTACTGCGGAGATCTTCCAAACCAAAGTATCCATGTTAGTCCCTATTAAAAATACGTAACCTCATACTACACTACATAGGCCTAGGACAAATTAGTTTAACTAGGATTCTAGTTCGTCCCGTAAATAATATGTTATATCTAGCAGGTTGAATTGAACTTTCCACTCCAACATTTCCGATAAGGTTTCAAAGGTATATTTCTGACTCTAGATAATCTATATAACTGGTAACGTAACACGTGGCTCGCTCGCCTTCACAGGTCTCATTAATATAGGCGCTTGTGCTGTTCCAAAATTGATCCTAGATTAAAGCAATATTTGTTTTGTAAGACTACGGTACAATTGCAAAAAATATCACAATGAAATTCTCCCCGCCATTGTGAACACATAAGCTTGTTGTCATTGTGACGCATTAGTGAATTCAATCTAATTAGTCGCCCGCACGCCACAGACGCGGCGTCGCAAATTGCAATAGGAAATATCATGTTTCGTTATCACAATACGATTCCAGTGCCGTTGCAGCATTTATTGTCTTTGCGAATAGCATAGAATTTATGAAAAAAATAATCAAATTGATCTAACGATTCATAAATAATCATTGCACTCACCAAGGGTGCCTGGAGGTATGTGGGGTGACAATGAAAGAAAACCGGATGACAGACACCCTTAGCACTGAAAAGTCTTGTGAGATTTTATTTGTGTGTCTGATTTATTCACCCTTCAACGGGTTTAACGTGAAGAATGTGAGAAGGAAGATAATATATTTATTATTATTTATATATATTAGGAATAGTTAGGCACTAGATATGTGTTATAGTAAAACACTAACTTGAGGAGAGTTTTGACGAGTTTTGTTGGTTTCACAACGCTGGATGATCCACGAATTATCGAATACACCGACTGTGTGAGCTGTCTCACAGTTCGTATGATTGATTGGTGACAGAACACGATTCGGCCTCGACTGCACTCGTCGCACGGACATATTGAAACGAAGATAGGTACAAATGTATAAGATAGATTACACACAGCAATTTGTTATGGCCATATATTGGTGTGCGTAAAAGATAAAGACTTTTTTACTCCAAGTAGAGCCTAGAGCCCCAAGGTCCCGCAGCTTATCATGCGCAGTGCTAAGACGCCAAGGTGTTTTCAGCTGGTACAAATTATACAAACATTTAGAACTAAGTTGGAAAGCCTCCTTAGGTGTCCCTCCCGTACCACACCACAGCAGCCTGAACAATGCTGTCATACTGAAAATAATTGTAGCGTTGCTTCTGGAATGAACAACGAAAGATTCTACCACCGCCAAAAGGTATTGGTATATAACCTTTGTACATTATTATATCAACAATTTGCACCACTATTAACTTTGTGTGCCAAAATGATTAAATAAATAAATGTAATAATGGTACAATTATTACAGCGACGGGTACGTTGCGCTACTAAGAAATAGCGCATGCTGCTCTAATGGGGAGTTGATAATCGAGTATTCTTGGAATGCGTCAAAAACCACCCGTGTTGAGAGGAGATGATTGCGTTAAATCGCGGCGCACGCTCACTTCCTGTAGCACCTGCACCTAATGCGATTGTTGATGAATGTACCCCACTCAGGGATAGCTGAGCGGCTTTGCTAGATTAAGTTACTATTGGACGCACCAACATTAGTCGATTGAACGCAGTTTTTTCTACATATTAAGAGAATAACGAAGTCGCAACGACAACCTTTCAATATTTTTATTTGTTTATTCAAACTTACATCTAACGTTACAGTTCAAATTAATAATTCCTGCAAGTTTAATTTTGAACAGATTTGTGGTACTGTAACACACATTTCAAGCACAAAACTTAATGATACCGTGGAAGCACATTTTGTACCGACTTTCAACAACGGGATACGTGTTTAATTTCCAAAAGAATGCCAGATACTTTGATCAAAGGGAATCAGAATTCAATAAAGGAGGGTCAGTCGAATACCTACCGCTCGAAGAATAAAAGGTAGTCAGTAGGATTGCCTTAAAATATTCAAAAATTTTCCGGAATTTTCAATATCTAAGAATAATAGAATTCGCGTCGCGTTTCCATGAACATACTCGTATATTGGTTCCCTTGATTTCCGCTCGCTCTTTCAAGCATATTAAACCACAACTAGAATTCTATTTTTCATAGCCAGACATAGCTCTGTTTGAAAAATATTATCTAGTATATATACTCGTACATATAATAAATCTGCAAGTGATTGCTATCTGGAACATGGAAGATATCTAAGAGAAATGGATTTCTCTTATCTCTAATATGGCTATTAGAGGTCCTTATTTAAAGAATAGGACCTAAAAAATGATTTGTAGATTTTTTGTCTGTTTGTCTGTGCGTTTGTGCATGCTAATCTCAGAAACGGCTGATCCGATTTGAAAGCGGTTTTCACTGATGTATTTTTGTAAGGTTCACTTAACATTTAGTGTTTTTTTCATAAAAATTAGTTCACATATAAAAATGTTGTGGGACGGGGATGGGGTGACGGTATGAAGTGCGCCGGGTCAGGTAGTTAAAAACTATATCTGGTTCTGTTCGAAACACTTATAACACACGTGTCGTTTATAAACAATGACTTTATGCAATATAGCGAATATGTTAAGGAATAAAAATATCAAGTTAACAAAAACAAATGAACCTTTCTAACGGGAGTAATATTTTAACTTTTCTTCCTCACTAGACACAACAAATTTAGTGAAAGGGTCTTCAATTTACGTTTTTCGCGTCATTACACGAAGATAAGGGCCTTTTGGATGTGTGTTAGATGTTAGATTAGGTAGCTACGGACGTTCGGAACCAATAATAGCTCCTTTTAACTTTAGGCCGTTGTCTGTAGGCAGCGTCAAAAGCTTAGTACAATTCCCTGACTAGAATCTAGACTTAATTTACACTACTGCAATAATTACATAACGGCAATGTGGAATGTTTGCTCTGACTATCTATACATTCTGTAGGTACATACATATATGCAAACAGGTATATTGTAACGACAAAACCTTGAAAAGGCCTTTACCACCTGTAAAGTAGTTAGTAAAAAAGTTTTCTGAACCTGATTCGAAGTTCCGAAGTCTTAGAATTACTAGTCAGTAGAACGGTATGTACGGGAATTTAAATGTAATAAGAAAAACTCTGTAGCTACATCATTGCAGCAGGTTGTTGAGAGTTCGTCACGGCGTGTGATTTTAGTCACGATTTTTCTAACCCTAAGCTCTGTTTCCATGGTACAGGTTTTCTTGCATAACTTGTGTTTTTAATCCACGTAGAGTAACCGAACGGAACTTAATTTTACATAGGAAAAGGATAGGTAGTCATGCATATTGCACAAGAAAAGGAAAGGATCATGGTCTACCGTGCCTACTTATAAAGCAACCTGCACGATACAATATGCATGACTACTTGTCCTTTTCCTATACTATTTAAAATGTTGACGTGATTGAAATAAAACGGTGTATTTAAGTAAAGTAAAGGGTGTAATTTTTATTTCCTATTTAATATCAATATGTGTGAAATTTTTCGTCTATAATAAATATTCTCCGGTAAGCAACATATTCAACAATGCATCTCCTTACACGTCCTTTCAACATAATGTCAGTAGTTAGTTGCGGTCGATTCTTGAATATTATAATCGAGCGCAGTTTATTGCACACCATTTATTATCATTTTCGAACAAGAAACTAGCACGATGTAAATGGGGCTTAAGGCTTTTTTTGCGGCGGGCTTTTAACTCGTGATAGAATATTCCCGGGTGCGGAGAGCGCGGAAGGCGGACGAGTAATCCGCTTTGGCCGCGACACCCACAACTTTATCGATAGCTCTAAAATTCTCTACTTTAAACTTGCACACCGACAAAAGAGTAATAGGATCGGTATTGAAGTAACTTTCCAACCTACAAAGTTTGGACCTTGTTTCGCATACCAAATGCATTGAAGTTTTTTATGGGCGCTACGTTTATGTTCATATATTTTATGGTCCATTTTTTATTGCATAAGCAATCTTTATTATGAATATTATTAAATAAATGATGATAGTTATTAAATCTTGAAAGTATTAGTGTCAGTTGAAACATAATATATTTTGCAACATAATTTAATGCATAATTGTACACATGCTATAAAAAGTAAGCAGTACGTACACTATACTATAAAAATAAGACAGATCTACGAATTAATTTCACATACAGACGAAACCACGAGCATAAGCTTATTTTGAATAATGATTGTTAAAAATACAAAAAAAAAAACTAGGCCTTTTTAACTTTGTAAATGTGAAAACGTGCGTTTTTGTTCATGTCGCTTTTCACTTTAAAGTAGGTGCTTGTATGTACAAAAATAAAGCTTTTCTTATACAAGTTCCATCGCCGAAATGTGTGGAAGTTGAAAAATATAACTGTCAACTTGCATACTCACTCGCCTTTGTGCTTTGTGCTGAATCTGGATTGTTGTGTTCTATATCAAATTGTTGCATGTTGGGAAAAAAATAAATTCTGAGAGTTCCACTTTCCAATTTCAAGTGGGATTTCTCAGGTGAATTTATTTTTAAGTTCAGTTTTACTAGTTTGGATCTTTCGCGATTTCTTTGGCGTGAATTTTTACTGAACATTTCTTAAACACACATTTTCGCATGGACACCTTTAGCAGCCCAAGAAGTAGATAAGAGATCTTAATGAAGAATACCATACGAAAATAGTAAGTAGGTACCGATATAAGGCATTTTAGTTCAAAGGCTTATGTTGGGGGTGGTTTCACGTGAGTTCACGTAACCTTTCGTGTAGGGTAATCAGTAGTTAGTAATGGCCACCCATTACTAACTACTTAATTAATTAATTTATTCCCACGATCTAAATAAATATTTTACCTTAACTATGCTATTACTGCTTTTATTTTATAAATTTTCCGTTAAATCAAAATTATAGTTGATTAATCATGATATAGATCGTCAAATCTGAAAATGCACGACCCTCCAAAGTTTTTACCAACACATGCAACTTTTTATAAACCAATAATATTTCGATAACTGCCAGCGATGCCAGATTTGTTATGACAATGACGCTAACATGACAGATCACCCCATTAGATGACCAATGCCTGCACAGACGACTGAGCTACTGAGCTTAAAGGAAAATAGCCTACACATACGAGTCATAAATTGTAATAAATATACTCTTTCTCTTACTCTGTCTTTTATACAAATTAAAATAATTTTGTTTAGTGAATTTTTAAACTGGAAGATCACTACATTATCTTTGTTTACTTTGCAATCAGTTTTATTGCAAGCCGTGTTACTTGGTCGCGATATACGAGTATATCTCGTAATTGGCTATTACCAAAACATTTCAAGGCCTTGCGATTTTTTTAATAATGCAGTGAGAAAGTACCTGACCAATATTACTATCTAGAGATTGAGTTGTCGCAAAATTTGACAAGGCTACATTTTTATTGCCTAAGTTTAATAGTTCCATTCATTCATTCAATTTTGCTTATTACCAATAGAAAAAAAACTAAAAATTGTTAAGTTTTTTTTTTAACATTTGGTTTACCACCTCCATTGTGCTCTTCTTGAGTTACTTGTATTACATTAAGAGATGTTAGACTCAACAAATAATAGAGTAGGTTATATATGATTTTACCCGACTTCTGTCTGGATCTATT
>DWNJ01001718.1:0-11529 GCA_018250275.1 Udranomia eurus
TTTTTGTATAAATATTTTTATAATAGCAATATGAAATCACATCAAACATAATCTACTGTTGATGGATGATTGTATTGAAATATATTTAACATTTAACACTCACTTAACGGTAACCGCCATACGATACTCAGTGTTCATTCATTCGATCCCAATACTGTACATAGTTGATATGATTACCAAAATATTTAATATGTCTCGTTTGAATTCCTAATATATCAATTGAAAACATCTCATTTAATACTAATCCAGAATATGAAACTAATTACTAACATCTAATTCTAAGCCGAAAGAACATGACAAAACTGTATGTAACTTTCAGTGATAATTTTCTCTAGCACAGTTAGTTTTCTGACGATATGTACTATACCGCGTAGTCCACAGCTTACGGAGACGCAGGATAGTCCCGGATTACAGATAGTGAGTTCCAGTGTTATCCGGCGCCCGCTTAGTGGCGTGTAAGCTGAGACTTTAAATCTCTACTTGGCTGCTTAAACGTCTCATCTGTTTACGTCAGAGGACCTGAAGCATATTACTATGCTGCTCTTGTGTTGGTCTAAATTCTCCTGTAGAAAATATAGGCTTGTATCACAGATTTTGAAGTACAAGGTCTATATCTTAAAACGTTTTATTAACCGTAATATAAACCTACAGTTTTGTTGGTGCGTCCGCCCTTCTCGTGATTTATCGTTTTAGTTTGTTATATGTATATTGCTATTTTATATTGTGTGTAACTTTGTGGTCACAAATCACATTTTATAATAGATAAATATAATAAGTATATTAAAACAAGATCAATCTGAAGAATGAAGATAATTTGAATGTGGTATAACCTTTTACGGTTCGTCTCCGGAGGCACCTGTTTTTGCCTTATAACAGCAGTGTTCTTGTTGCTATGTTCTGATTTGAAGGCTGTGGCCAGGAAGACATACTTAACTGAGGCGTTCCAACTTAAACCTCAGGTGTAACGCATTTGTGTTCGACCTAAGAAAGAACTTTGATCCTGTCTTGGATTGATTACAGATGTCCATGGGCGGCAGTAACCACTTACCATCAGATGAACCTCACAGTCATAAAAAAAGTTCATAATTCGACTGTTCGACTCGAGTCTATGAGCAAAGTGAGAGATTATGATATCCTTAAATTGCTGTGTTTTATAATTCTAAAATAACCGATTGTATTCCGCCGCAGGTCGATCAACCGTCCATCTGATCTTTTCAAACTATGAACAATACCTGGAACTGCTTAACGTCTCCTTCAAGGGGCAGAAATCATTACACATCGGTCAGATACAGTCAGATTATGACCGCGCGCGAAGTTATTTGGACTTCGCTGAACTCTGTTCAATACTGTGCTGCTTTTTATTTGTGAAAAAAATATAAAAATCGAACTCGGCGTTAATCTTAACTTACCACTGTTACTACAAATACACTAAAATTCCTCCTCTAATCCAGGTGCCAACGCTAGCCGTAACCGCGTTCGCGCGATACGGGGTTTTCTTCAAACAAATTAGCATTTCACCGGCTCAGTGAGGATCATTTTAATCTAGCTTCTTCGTTTATTGTTTTGCCGGTAAAAATTTAGCTGACATTGAGCCAAGTTTAACGGCTTAGTGTTATGAGAATTTGTTGTGTTATTTTGAATGAAAAAGGTGTTTTGTTGAATATATAACCTTATCACTATAAGGTAGATGCTGGTGATTTTCAGGCAGTTTCTGCAGAAAACAAATACATAACGAAGTACCACAATACATAGCGAGATATAAATCAAACCAAAACCAAACCTAAAACAAAACATAAATCAAACCTTACTTATTAAGTAAAGACTACGATATATAATGAATGTATGTACTCGTATATAAAGGGATGATGAGGGGGTTCCCTCTATCGGAAGGTTTCATTTCTCACATATCAGAGGGTTCTATTCCACTTCTTTCACACGTTGTCGTGGGTATTCGGGCGAGACGTTCTCAAATCGGACACACTTGTCCAACACTCCACCGGACACGTAGTAACTTATTTCGTTGCAAAACAATCGTCGCCGTCGCTATAACGCAGATTCTTATTCGCGCTAGCGCTCGGTGTTTAGAGTAACCAGACGATTATGACAGCATTTTTCTGACAATTCATTGATGACAGTCTTCATCCTCCCCGACATATATATAATACGACTTATGACTCTTATCTGATAGCTAAGATAACATCAAATAGCTTCCTCCCTTGGTAATAAATAGGAATGTATGTCAAAAGTCTGTTCTTTTGAGGGCATCCGAATGTAAAAAGTCATCAATAGAAATACTAAGTTCATCAATAAACTGCAATTACTCTCAGATGGCGTATGCCAATATTATAAAAGATATAAATATAATACTTATGCTTGTTATAAACAGATCTGATTCTCACTAAAACACAAAGTGTTAACTTTCAGCTAACTTGCAAAAGTAGATATATAGTAGATTCTTGGAGAATAAGTTTAAATTGGCTAGATTCTGATAGCGGCTTGGCAGCGAATCGCAGTCGATTGCTGACTTTCGAACTCAGATTTTGTCGGAACGGAAAGTTTAGTACGCTTTGCACCCTCCCTAAGACATCTCGTCTTTGCTAAAGGTGTGATATTAAAAGGAAGTCGTAAAAGACAGAACTGTCTTCTAAACAGTAAACGATAATGCAGCCTCTGATGTTAAATGGTGGTAATACATTGGTTATAGTGCAGAAACTAGAAAATAATAAATTCCATCATAGTTATCTATCTTTCTATCTGATCATCAGGTATTTCATGGGCAGAATCATTGACGAAAGTCGGATATCAAAAAAGTATTGGAGTACAGGTCACGCTGGTCAAATTATTGATAGAAAATATGTGCAAATAAATAAGCAACAATAGCCAAATTTTCCTTCTTAACTGGAGATATTAACAAAACTGTTACTATTGTGACATGGTAGTAATTTAAAGAAAATTAATATTGAAATAAAGTCAATGACGGTACACGTACAAAACGAAACAAAGATAAAGTGTGTATTTTTTTGTCTTTTAAACGTTCATCTTTATATCAGGAAAGGTGTACAATCATAGCGAGGTGAGAGCGCTGTACACAAAGCACTGAATCAAGAACTTTGTAACTGCACAACTCCCAGCCAAGCCGCTATCGGGATCTGGCCAATTAGAAACTAATTGTGTTGAAATGTATCCGAGACTTTGGGGATTGGAAGGAAGGAGTATATTAATATAGCAGATTTTGTTGAATTTTAGATGTTTACATGTAGGAGGAGTTTGAATGTAATTTTTAGAGTCCAAATATTTCCTTAAGTGTTAAAAACGGAGAGTAACCGTGTAGCATTCCGTTCAGAACAAAATCAACAAAACAAAATCTTTGACAACTGTTAATACTAACTACTGCTGCTAACGTGTGAGAACTGGTTTCGATACACTTCAATTTAGTTATTCAACATAAATATTAGGAAAAGCAACAAATAGAAAAGTCCATCCAAAAAAAGCAATCCAGCATAGTCTACTTAGAGTCATTAAATTATTGCATTTCTTGCATGATTACAAACAAAAATGTACAGTCTTAAAAACGTTAACATTATTTTTCGTCACAATAAATACAAACAAACATAACTACAAATAATACAATTCAGCACAGTATTAACTCGCACAAAAACTCACTTATAATGACCAAATAGTTCACATAAATACCGCAACCTGATCCATAAACACATTAATATTTAAGCAAAATTATCACATAATTTGCTATTTCTGGCCTAAACGTCATAAATTGCGGGCTATTCAGAGCATAACAGTGTAACGGGAATGGCCATAAATAACGTTTTTATATGTATTATTAACGTTTATATTAATGGCATATCTATAGTATCCATTCAAAATATAATGATAATGTTCTTCATGTCAATCAGTTCATGTGTGTTACATGTAGTTCCTCCGTCCTACAAACTACTCTTTTTTTATTGCACTTTTTAACTGAAAACGAGTACCTAGCACCGTACATAGTACCGTACGTAGTAAATATTAATACGTGAAGCAAGAAGTTAGCTAAGCAAAGCTAAGCAAAAAGTTATTGTTATACATGTCTCTTGGTCCTACCATCACCTTCGGATACATTTATAAAACGTACTTACATATTAAATAGCAATGGATTTAACTCCCCTTTAGTCTCACTTCATAAAATACCTAACCTTTCAACCGTTCAAATTCTCAATGCTATTTTAAAGGCAGACTAATAAATCGCAGAGAAAAAGTTTTATTACACATTTCGAAGTTTTAAGCGTTCGCCTTTCTCATGGAAATGAGCTACTTCTTCAATATTCCGAATATGAATGTGGAATTAAAGTTTCCTTTTGTTTGGCTGGTTATAATGAAATATAAAAAGTGGATTTAATTTTTGTATAATATTCCAAATGGATTGGGCAGCTTTGGCGCTTGGAACAGCCGAAATGAATTACAAGTCCTCGCTAGGAAATTTCGTCCATATTAAGCATTGGCTGAGCATTGATTTTACGTACTTAAGATGGCAGTGAAATTCAGGCAAATAACTCAATGTAGCATTTTATGACATAAACCCATCATTAGACTTCAAATCTAATCAACGGACAATTTTATGCAAAACAAAACAATTCAAACCTAGCTTTGTCATTTGACGGTTTAATGCAATTTTAATTAACTAAATAATCTGTTTAAAACGCGACAACCGCCTTCATTAATTGAATTACATTACCCTTTTTCTGAAGACAATTAATTATGAGCCCTTCTTGTACGCCAGACGACTATCAAATTCTTAAAAAAGACTTAAGTTGGCGATACATAACAATGTTAAATGCAAAAAAGAAAAAATGATATTAACGCCTCGGAATAACTTTAAAATATATTAAAATAAAGAAGTACCTTATTGAAGAGGTACCAAATATGAAATTTACTCCTCGTCTACCACTTTGTATTAAATTCGGTTATTACTGTTTCGCAACAATAAGCTATTATTGTGTATGATATTATAGTATATACCTTTAATTCATGCAATATATACCGTCCTCCATCCCTCACAGGACTCATGCATACAACAATTATAAAGGTATATAGGTATATAAACCGACATATATACCATAGACATAAACGTGCTTCGTTCCAAAACGGAGCATCATCAGGGTTAAGTTGACTCTAACGGTTGATCGTGAATACTTCCGCAAAGTAACGCCTGATACTATTAGTTAATTGCCCCCATATATTGTTATGATGAGAACCATAAAGTATTTTGAAGCCGATGCGATACCTAACTGAATCAACCCACACCGAGTGGCATGCACTAACAAAGTGTTGCAACTCAATTACGCTAATTGCGAGCCGTGGGGAGCGCTGCTGTCTCGGATAAGTGAGAACTCCTTCAATTTACTTCTTACTGTTATTCTATTGCTGAGCAATATAATAAAGCAATATAACAGTCATTCAGAGCTGTATAACTGATGTAGATGTTATATTAGTATTAGGTTTAATATTATGTAGTTTGCGATTCCAACATATATTTTGTAAACTACTAGCATGGCAATGCCTACTAGTAATTTTGTTAACCTCTCCTGCTAAGCTCAAAGGATTGTGTTAGGGGTGGGTTCACGTCAATAGTGCATTGGGGGGGTGAGGATCGTCATCTCGGTCGTAAAACCGGTACACAAACCATTGGGCTATTGCAAATAATTAAGCTATAAAACCACTCAATTTGTCCACTTTCTGTTACGCACTTCCATCCCTTTTCACGAAGTCACTTCCAGGAAAGAAGGAAGGAAAGAGACGTTTCACATAAAAAATCTGTCTTATTATAAACATTATAAAGGAATATGGTTGCAGGAGAAAATATACCAGCATATGTTAAAAACCCAACGACATTATAAGAGATAGACCGACAATACAATACTTTTGTAAGAAATGCATTTCAACCAATTTTTGCGGGGGGTTAGCGCGAAGCGTGATTGAAAATGAAAAGGAAAGAGACCTTTTGTCTCGCTTGCAAAACCACGACTACGCTTCGTTTGGTCTCGGATATATAGTTGCATCCCTTTTTTTTAACTTTAAACATTAATGTTATGGTAAAAAACTTATTTTAATTATTCAATACATTTAAATAACCACTCATTTGTGATAAGTAATATTAGTTTCTGATTTGCTTTGTATTCCTGTTCGGTTTTTACATCACAATACAGAACAAATAGACATTATTTACCTTTCTTTTTCGTAATGTTTCCTATTCGCTTGCCGATTGTACACTGAACAGACGTTTGCCGATTCGTGGTTCGAGGGGAAAACATACCGGGCAAACGTATTGTCGGTCTATCTCTTATTATGTCTTTGTAAAAACCTATTTATTACTTTCGCCATTGATAGATTTCATAGTCAGATCGAAGAAATAATCATTTACAAGTTTATCGGTAATCATAGTGTGATAAATATATATCTATTAGTGTACGCCACAGCCACATTAAACCAAGGAGATTAAGAACGCACCCACCTGAGGCGGTTTCGCGGATCCGCAATTAGAGTAATTGACATCACACTGGTAGTGCTAGCGGCATTAGCGGTGCATTTACTTGTTTATCGTACTCATTTCATATCATAATTATATTATTTATATCGGCTTGTATAAAACATGGTAATAATAATTTTAAAATAAATATTGCTTTAAACAAACACAAATATTCAAAGAAATACACAAAATACAGGAAAAAACAAGAACCCGTGTATCATCTTTTACTGCCGTCAGCTTTACTATAATGTTATCATAGGGTTTTCATTCCCAAAGTCATTCCTTAAGGTGGACTTTTTTTATTGGAGAAATCACCCAAAATTTTGTCCGTTACTGCACAATAGATTTATGTGATTGCTACTGCTTCAACAATAACCTAACAAACAAATTTGAGGGAGTTCAAAAGGAAATCGCTTCGAGTAGGGGCGAAGAAGTTCCCGAAGCACCCGACGCTCCCGCAATTACTTTAATTGAGTTCACACACCGCGTGCCGCATGCGGGCGACGCGGTTTTATTGTTCATCGTAATTATTAGTTTCAAAAGACTTGCCAACGTTTCAGTTATTTTGTAGGCGACAAAGGGACCGCACTCTCAAGAAATGAGTCTCATAACACAGGCGGGATAAATAAACTCAAGCGTCTTCCCGCAAAAAGAATGTATCATAAAAAATTTAAATAATCGAGAGGATCGTTCTAATGCGGATGCGCTAATGTGAGTCTAAATTAAGTCTTCAATCATTTCATCAGTTTTATCAATTTAAACTTCTAATTTACTAGATTATACAAACGGTTTTCGTTGAATAACAGTACTGTACTTTTAATTTCTTAATGTGACCCTTGAAAAAGTTTTTCTCAGTGATCAGGATAGAACTGAGAGTATCGCGTATCCTCTACGTATTAGATGGACTGCAGTGATTGTAACATCGGTATGTACGCATGTATGCAACACTAGTAGAACGCATCACAAAACATCGCCGGCTTTGTTCATTGTAAGCGAAATTTGAATAGACGGAACAGGAATAAACAATAGCTCCCGCTAAATGGAATACTGTCGCACTTCGCGCGGCGATTCGTGCGACACACGCGAAAATTAATTTAATGCCCTCGCTTAGTATCTACGTATATTATTTCGGACTAAGCTTAAGGATATAGCGAGACAATTCATAATGCCTAAGCTGAAGGAGATCGCGCGATAATGCATTTGAAATACTGGGGCACTTCGCGCGGCGATAATAACAGGGTAGAAAAAATATAATAGACATGTTATTGTTATTGTCAGACTAATTACCCTGTTTAGTTTGTAGGTTGTTAAACTTATGCATTTACGTACTATCTACATAAACGATTTTATTTGATATAAACAATGTGTATTAGAATAAATTATTCAAACATTTTTACTCATCTCGAGAAGCCCTGACTATTAAATATTTGTTTAAAAAATTGTAGTGAACTAACTCACAACACATTTATTATGAAACATAGGGAAAAAGAAAAAATAGTGAAATGTGTTATTCACATTCTAAATATTTCACAGATCTATATATGATTAGGGAAATATTTATATGTAGACATCTCAATTCGACATACAAACTTCGTTTAAATTAAACAAGCGTTTTTTTATTATATATTAATGACTTTTCCCCTTGTTGAATGCCATTTCAGCTGTGCTCAGTGTGCATTTTCCGAACGAGTGCTAGAATGAAATAATAGCACACAAATTTGCACACTGGCTCGCGCGAAATTAATTTAATGCTCGCGATTAGTATCTGCATTATATTTTTGTTTGGTACAAGGTATTAGATACGGCGAGTTTGTTTAAGGTATTTTGTCAGTTTGATATAGATATAGAGACCGGGACAGGGACAGGCAAATGATTCTGAGGCGGTACGAGGTACGCCGGTCTATTAAAGAAACTCAATTCGGTAGTACGAAATCGGTCTTCGGATGATGTATGGCCTAAAGTTAGAATCAGCAAGAAATTTAAATATGACTGCCGTGAAAAGCTAGGCATAATTGGGGACATGTTCTTTATTAATCTAAATTCACCTAAATGAAGGGAGCCGGCAAAACAGTCACCTTTCTTCGCCGGTCTTCAAGTCTTATAAAATTATTTTATGTGCTAAATTAATAATATCTTAACTTCCTAATAATAATAAAAGTAGTATGATCCCAAATAAACGGACATGTTTTATCGTTAAACTAGCTATAGCATTTTCTGTAACTAACTTGCCAAGAGAATTATGATTAAAGAAAGGCATGCCAATGAAGGAACAACGCAAAAAGTATATTTTCCGACCCATTTAGCACAGCGGAAGCCACTGCTCTGTACGTATTATACAAGACAAATATCCCAAGGAATCAAAGAAAACTTTGTCCGAAGAAAGAAGTGGTAAAATAGAGTAAAATGTTTTACGACAATCTGTCCGAACCGTTCAGTTCACTTCGGCAACTTTGAACGCGCGCTATCTATAGGGGTGGTGGTTATGTGTTAACAATAGCATTCGAAATCGAATACCTAACTGAGATTATTATCTGAGCCACATTGCAGGGTTAGTTATTTAGTTCATGTAGGGTTATCAAGTTATTGTATTTATGTTTTTTATTAGTTGTGAATTTCGTTTCGTTTATCTCTTATTTTCATAGTACGATTCACAAAAACTCCGATCAATTATAAAACTGTGAATTAAAAATAACACATAATTTACTCATACCTTCCCATCTATAGTGATCTATAGACTCTGAAATACTAGATGTAATTATAATTATAAAAAGTGCTAAATTTAGTACCAGTAATTGCAAATTGCAGTGCTGAGAGAGAGTTGCAACAAATAATGAACTATTGATACTTTCCTAAAATTCTGCCATATTTTAATAGCAACAAAAGGATAATGGATTAATTCAAATAAAAAGTGATTTGTTATATGTACAAATGTACATATAATTGTATTTCAATATTGCAATCAGTTTGAAATTTCAGAATACAGTTTTAAGTTTTCACTTTTGTTGACAGTCCTCATGACTGCTTTTTAATTATTTATTTCTATCGATATTGATCAAAAAGTACCACCAATTTTATTCTCCTGATGTAGCTGACACGTTCATTAAGTATATGACGTTCATTAAATGTATTTATACATGTACCTTGTAATAAATGATACCATTTGATTCTTGATTCTAACTAGCATCCCTATAGCCGGACAATTTGCGAAGCTACTTACAACATTAGCAACTTCGATACTTCGCAAATACTTTCCGAAACTTATTTATTGAACGCTCATAGCTCAAAAATGGACTCCGGTTTTTAACATCTCAACACTAAACCTTTACTTGCAAACCAGCCATAAACCTATCAAATAACTGAGTGGTACTGGAGCATGAAATGTTGCATCAGTGCAAATTGACGTTGGTACAGTCGGTGACATGCCGGTCTCCACAATATTTTGAACCCCATTAGACTCGACTTAAATTATTATTAATTAAATCTACTAGAGTACTTGTCCATCGATGACAATCGAAACCAAAACTCAAAGTTTCGAAAAAGTCAGACCAGATGACTTAACTTATTAATATTAATTAATTAAATCAAAATGCTATGTTCTGGAATTAACTATGTCAAATTCGTATTTTTAAATTTTCATACACGCTATTGCTTTCCTCCGATTTTAAAGTTTTTATTTTATAACATAATATTATATTTGAAACCACATTTTAAACGCAATAATGACGCAAGTTTTAAGTCAAAGCATCTTAATTCTCTGCGATTTCATTTCACAGTCTGGTGAAGGTGAAGATGAAGGTGGTAGAGCCATTTACGCTTCGGCGGTTGCCTTATAAGAGCATGTTTATTACTGCTGTGTTCTGGTTTGATAGGTGTGGTAAGGGAGACATTCTTACCCGAGGGGTTCCAACTTAGTTCTTATTTGTGGTCAACCTAAGAAAGAAATTCGATCCTGTCTTGCTGTGATTACTGATGACACTGCGGCAGTGGTCACTTACTGCATGCTCGTTTCCTGCCTCAAAATGATATATAAAAAAACGTTTAACTGTTGATAAGAAATGTTTATTAGTTACAACACTGATCAATAACAACGGAAGCATGTTCGTCTAATATATCTATGTTACAAACAAACCATTTTCGGATCTATAAAGCACTTAGCCACAAAGTAAACCACGTCTATAACAAAGTCCACAAAGTATACCTACTTATAACGGCAGCGTGTAATAAGAAAGGCCACGTAGGTACGGAAAGGTTAATTGGTTCTGTTGCCTCACAGCCAATATGTAAGTTATCCCCTCAATATTCACAAACAAGCCTCGCAGTTTCTTACAGCGTAGTTTTATTGAACCATTTACATAAATAAAGGTTACCGTATCTTATTTACTGTGTCCTCGTGTAATGCTTAAAGTTTACTTTTAAATAAATGTATCCGTGATTCAGGTATGTATTTTTATTCAGATGAACACAAAAAATACTTTGCGTTGAGTGGTGATCTATTTAAATTATACTTTGTCTGTTAAAGTTCCCAGAAATAGTTTCCAGAATGTCGTGTATGTAAGACCACGGCACTGTGTATTATGATTCCAAAAGTGATGTATGGCAGGTATACTTAGGAAAAACAATCTATCCACGTCACGAAGTCAACAATTTACCTGCATTTTACGACATCCTTTAAAACAGACAATACTTTTACACTTTTGATTCGAGGAAGAAGTATGAAGTATAAGTAGTATGATGGCGGTACAATCACCGCAAACCATAAAATCGGCTCTTTTTCAAAATATTATCCTCACAACAAATATTCAAGAAATAAACCAACCAAAACAATAGAGGTCTACTTGACTCGGCCTCGATATTTATAACGGAAATTTAGTTCAGTACCTCAAAGACGAGCTCTCCCGACATCTTAATTACCATATTAATTATTCAGGTCTATATACACTCATGTCTTTTGTCTGAAGAAATAAGGGCAATTACAGGTAACTAAGTGTTCTCAACGGCTGTGCATAATA
>DWNJ01001719.1:0-11527 GCA_018250275.1 Udranomia eurus
ACTTATTCTTTTCGTCACCTGCTGTATTTGCACAACACTGCTAAGAATGTCTGGCCTACTACTGAAATATGTCCAGACATTGTAAACGACTTAGATTTTAGTATCTGTAATGTTTACACAATTGGTATATGTATAAGTAAATAAATAAATAAATATTGTCCAGGTTTCCGGTTCGATCCTTCATAAATGCTCAAATAATTTAATATACTCGTATACAACTGCGTCAACTCGATGTGACAATGCGAGGCGAGTACCGGATGTCGAAGATTGAAGTTCGTATTATCATATTACATGCTGCTTATTGATTTTTTTATAGCCTTTTGACGCCTCGGTTAACGCCAGTAATGATGTAACTCACCGTTAACCATTCAACTCTAAACCACTGATCCTATTAACGCTGTTCATTATAAGAACGCTTTATGAAACTTTTTATATGCATTCCGTTCTTGAGTTGCCTTTGTTAGTTCTTGGAACTGTCTCTTATCTCCAATTATTACAACTCATAGGTTTCGCTGAATTTCAAACGGTTGATGATTTCGTTGAATTTGGGTATTCCAATTTATACAAAATCAATATCAAGTGTTAATGAAATGAGATGAAGCAAAAATATTTTGCTGTATAGAATTAAGTCTTTTCTATTTTTCTAAACGTTACCATAGAGGGTAAGATCATCGAAGAAGTTCATATCAATGGTGTAAAACGGACATTATTCTGTCTATTTGCAATGTGTAATATATTTTTTGTATGTTAAATGTATAATAGTTCTTTCATAAAGCTCAGTATCTACACTAAGTTAGCTAAAGCTAAGCTTTTGATTTCTATATCAATTATATAATTAATAAAATTAACGTATGAATAAAACAAAGTATATACAATATTAATTTTATTTACAACATTTTTTAAATATTCACATTTAAAAATCATACTTAACGCACAATAATGTCACAAGAAAAAGAGCACGCCATTCGAGATGTTTCTTTTTATTACGAATAACTCGAGTCTTTCGCGGGTAGTTTTGTATAGGAATGTACTATTACCCTCCGACAATACGCTGTCAGTTGCCATAAAACTGAACGTTATTGCCGTTCGCGAATATATCACGGAACGTGGAAGCGTAGATAGCCGGATCCGGGAGTACATTTAATGAGGGTGCAGTGAGATGGTTACGAGCTCATGTGTATTATTAAGCTTGAAGGAATGCACGCTGCACCGAGGTCAGAGAAATGCACGAGCACCGACACGCGAGCGTTCGTGCACGGCTCCGATGGTTTCGGCACACCTTTGAGACGAATCGTCATATTCCGAAAACTAGACTGCTCCTCGTTTGCTTTAGGGCGTTTACAGACACGCCTCTTTTAGTAAACTATAGTAATTCAATTTCGTACCTATTTTGATGTTCTTTTACATTACACGCATTAACGTATTCACAATAAGTTGACTTGAATGACACATTTGTACGATTTATGTAACAAATATGGTTAAGATACCAAAAATAAATATTCAGTTTCGTTCGTTCAAATAAAATTGCAGATCTGTAAATAGTAATCTAAAGTCACCTGTGGTAACAACCCTATGCTCCAGGTGCCATTCATCCACTTTCTGACCAAGTTGTTACATAATCTTCTCGTCCGTATACGATACACGCCAGTGGAGAGTATTTGCTAGCCTTTACGTAATTACAAGCTTAAACTACGACACAAACAAATAACTCACTCCACTCGAAAACTTCCTCAGGTTTTATCCCAGAATGTCTAGAAATGCGCTTATACGGCTCGCAATATTTCAATCAAACGAGGTATTACGCTAAAAAGGACCGTTTGCGGTTGAGTCGGGGTCATCTGGGAGCAACGGTAGCAACGCCGACCGTACACCGAGATCTGCCTATCACTGACCCCGCCTAGTATTTCGAAACATTTGATATCGCAAGCATGGTATTTGTGATCGCTATTACAGAAAGTTGGTACGTTCGGAGATCGAATCGTTGGCCATTGTAGAGGAGTCCACGTTTCGCAATACGACGGTATTTGCTAAGTTTAAATTGTCTAACAAGCTTTGTTAATAAATGTCACATAAATAATCTGTATCGATCATTTGCTAGTTTGTGACATAATATTTATTTTGTAAAAACTCTTAAAAAAAGGGTAATTTGAAATCAATAAATAATACAGAGTAGAAAGAAGTATTCGTTATAGCAAAAGCTTCTGGTATCTGAGATACATGCACGTTCCTCCAAAGTCTTTACCCACACATGCATATAAGCCAATAATATTTCGGTAAAGATTACAAATGACGCAAACTGCCTATTTTCTTGACTAACCACTTGATTAACCATAATTAAATTGACAAGTCATACAATTTGTGCATTAACGGTGACAGTTACGCCCTGTTAATCGACCAGTGAGTGCCAAGACTAAGTGGAAAGAAAACTAGCCTACACATATTAGTAAAAATATGTAATAAATATACGCTTTCACACATTAGTTCACATCATTTTGTTTAGTGGAGAGGAAGATCGTTACAAATGAACAATGTGTTCGGGATCGTTCATTAAAAAATCCCGTAAATCCCAATCGACTGGTGCTCATCCATTTACATTCGTGATATAAAGAACTGAAAGCACATTTCATAAATTACACTTTAACTTGTAACAGTAAACGTAATTTCTCCATCTTGGACCGATCGTGTTCTGTAAAATGGAATGTCATTATACTATTTCAAGTTTATTCATAGATGGTGAGGCTGGTTATCGATAGGAATCTTTGACCTCTGCTCCTCTAATAATCGTGTCGAACGCTCATCATAGTTCTTTGTTGCTTTTTGTTGTACTAACCAGCTTTGTTTTTTTCTTGCTCACTTATTGCCGATGAGAAAAGATATATTTATTAGATTAATCCTATCTATATATCTTTTTCTACCTTCGTAAGGAATGACAATAAAATAATCTAATTTGTTGCTCTGTTATTTAAAGAAACGAAGTATAATGTAACGATTTAAGTTTATTATTGTTATTTATTATCCTTTAGAAGTTTTTAAATAACTTGATGATGATGTCACGGTGCTTTATTTTCTTTTAACGCCATAACCATAGATCCTGCCGCCTTGTCTATGGCGCATTATTATAAAATATTCTCTTATAAAAAAGCTACAATAAGTTAGCCGAAAAGTTCTGTCTAATGGCACGCAAGGGATTGTTCGGAAAGGTTGGAGTAAATTTATCTGTGATTGCAATAAACACTTATTATCGAGGTAAGCTTGTCGTCGTAAGGTACAATCAGTGGGCAAGAGGCGAGTCGGCTTTACACAGGTACTGTCCATTAGGGTTGACGATTTGAGCAATTGCTAATGTCTATGAAAATAAAGCGTGGCGTATATTTTTCGTGCTACAGGATTGGCGTTAGCAGTCAACCTTTACCTGATAAACGTCACAGACTTGTTTTTTTTTTTCATTTTGCTCGTGTAGATTTTTTTCATGTTTTTCAAGTCACCAATTTAATCATACAGCATAGCAGTAATGCTCTAGTTAACAGGTCACAAAGAAAACAGAGCAGTGTAACTACTCTGTATCATTACCTATTTATCTTTTTAAAATCATCCGCGACGTTGATTTAATGTTGCAAAATTCAAGTTAAGTAATACGTGTTTATATAATTTCAATATCTTGTGAACCCTTCCGCCCATCGTAGCCACAGCCCGAGGCATTGTTCCCACTAGCTCTTCTAGTATTTGCTTTCCCTCCGCTCCGTCCCATCCAACCATTACACCTGATAAATGCGCCTCATACAAATGTAAATGCTGTTATTGGTTGCGACGTAATAATATATATTCAATTGAATAAAGCATTTTGTTATTACGAGCTTACGTTCAGCTTGGCTGGCCATATTGAAGAATTAACAAATGAACGTGTGTCTGATAAATTATGATCGATATTGATCATTCGCCTCCGATAAGGCATTTAAAAAATATAAATATCGCACTAACATGCACTTCATTTGATATTAATTATAGTCCATGAACAACGGTAACTAATTTTATAAGGAAAAGAATTCTGTTCTGTTCACAGATGTATGACGTAGTGTATGAATATTCACCACCAAGCTCCACGATCCACAAAAATTCAAATAAAAATGTTAAACGAAGATCATCAAACATTCCGAAATCCCAATCAGACACAAAAATATACATATTACATTTTTCTGATTGTGTATTCGATGAAACAGCCTTCGCTAATAGGGGTTTAGTAAAGCCGTATTTACGAGCTATCAAAATTTTCTACTCGCGCCACACAAATAATTTACAGAGGTGACAAAATTGAGACGGAGTTGTTGATTGCTGCGTGTGTGCCATGCGATGAGTTTAAAATTATAATTTATGGCTTATTCGAGTGTCGAAAGTGTGGAATTGTGTGGGCGGGACGAGTTAGACGAGCAAGGGATCGCTTCTTAAGATGCTGTGTCGTCGTTTTGTTATGCATTGTTCATCTTAGGGTCATTGTATAAGAGCACATACATAGTATCTCTAGCTGTTGTAACATAGGTGTTTGTAGAGAGTGATGATATTATGACCCTTCAGATGTGACTTATAAAGGATAAACATCATGTAGACTTGCCGTCGGCGGTGCAAGAAATGTCTTATGTATATCTTTGTAAAAAAGTGGTTTATTATGTTGAGTATTTAGCATAACATTGGCGGTCCTCAACTGTCCGGTTTGCGCGATCCTTCCGCCCACGCACATGCAGATTGTGGAATGAACTTCCTTCTGAGGTATTCCCGGAGCGCTATGACATGGGGTTCTTCAAACAAAAAGAGCTTCACTTCAAAATCGGCGTTGCATTGGTGGTACCTCTGGTGTTGCAAATGTGTCATAGTCGGCGAAGACCACTTAACATCAGATGGCCCGCCTGCCTCTTCGCTAGGATTAAACGATAAAAAAACTTACAGTGGGACGTAGAACGAGTGATGACAACTACACACTAACTACACATGTAGAAATGTGAATTTAAACAAATTTAACGATTAATAAGCACTTACTATTGGATACATACGAAAACAATACACATCGGTTTACATGAAACTAGGGATATCACGTTAAAGCCAGTAATAAAAAAGTATTAGCGCTACAGATTACACCTTATTTTATTTGCTTATGTGTTCTTATCCAGAAATCTATGATACTCTAACTATAATAGTATCCTTGGTGTATAATTGTGCGTCTAAGTTACATCTTACATGCGTAAATGTGTAGAGAAGATCGTTATCAGTGTAAACGAAGTGCGGTTGCGGTCAAGTTTGCCGCTTGAAGTGTTTCACTACACGCAAGTAAATACATCGTTTGTAACAGCAGTTATTAAAAAAACTTATTTTAAATAAATTTTAAATAAAATCATTTTACATATTATCTTCGATAATGTAGTTCAGGAATGCCATTTTTTTTTAGCTTCAAACAGTAAAACACCTTGTCACAATTCTATCAATCAACCGGCATTTAAAGTATTGGACTAATAATACCTACTGCTTGAATTCAATATGAATCTACTAATTCAATGTTAATCTGTCTATCTACGACAATAGTTAATGACGTACACAGCCGTTTAAACGATAGTTTATAATGCCCATCCTTATAAGTTATTAGACTGCACATGACACGGGACTCAGTCACTTAACACTATAACTACTTAATACTAGAACTAAGTCAAGTCTCATGCCGTGTATTTTTTTGTCTTGGTAGTTTTGCTTTTAATCTAGCACTAAAATATTGTTCACGAAGTAAGATACTTTAAGAAGAAAAAAGGCTTCTTATAAATAAAACTAAGCTGCAAATCCATTATATAACAAATGTGTAAGTCTCATAATAATTTCGTTGCGGCTCTGCGTGCAGTCTGATGCCATCGAGATAGTTGATACAGACCTCGCCTTATACGGCAACTCAGCTCGTCCTAGACGCTTTTTTGATTTATGCTTCCACGTATTTGGTCTTGAAGCAAGTATTTTTCTTTTTAACCACGCTCTGTTATTTGAACTCCATTATCGTTTGAGCGGTAATATCCTGGTAGTTGACAGAAAGTTGGAAATAAAATATGATAAACCATTAATTACTTAAAATTGGATAAATACTTGAGGAACCTATTTTCTTGCAAGTATTTTTATAATGATGAAAATATGTTTTTGAAGTTTTGAACGCACTTCATCCAATTTATCTAATTTATTTATATTCTATGTAAAAAATCTTTTTCTTGGAGAAAATCCGAGCGCTACACTAAGACAGTAATGGGCTGATAAATAATGATACATGAATATTATTTCCTTAAGCATTGTTATGTTTATTTACTTTAATAAATTAAAGGTCAAGTAACAGATAATTTTTAACACTTATTGTATCCCGTTTTTGTTCTGTCAAAATAACAATTTTATTTAACATTGTTTGATAATTAAAGATAAGGAAGCACCTATCGAATACTACGAATCGAACAGCTGTTATTGTATTAAGCAGCTACACAATCGAATATTTAACCTTTTGACATTATCCAGAATTTGTGGAGGTAAAAACTTGATTTATATTGTTATCAGGCAGAGCGTATGATGTATTGAACTTTTTACATCTCTATAGATATCAGGGCCAATCACGATGAACTTACTTTTTATAAAGTTACGGCCAACAAATTCACCCAATTTTTTGTGTGCAGTTCGATTAAACAAACGCCATTGCGTTTTATTTCGTGGTTAAGCGTGTGACGTAAAGTTACGTGATCGGTGAGGTCTATAATGTAATTCTATACATAGATTAGATTCAGTTACACCTGTTAACGAGATGATAACGGTTAAAAAAATAACAATAGAAGCGTTAACTGTTACTTTTGTTGTGTTAAGCAAGTGGGCTCGGTTCGCAGTCACGCTGGCTCGTGGTTCAATTCGATCTGATAAGGAAGAGTACAAAAATATCGAGTAAAATATCGATTCGATGGCGAGATCGTAGTCGTGATCGATAGAGAATCGAAGTGTCACGAGCGGGGTCGATGCCCTTGGGTCAGGGTCGAGGATTCTTGCCTCGCCTCGCATGCAAGCAAATATCATTTCCCTAACATGTCGTTACGTGGAATATTGCACGTAATTGTTTCATTGTTGTTTTGACTCAAACATGCGCACTCTTACGGCGGGGGACTGGAATCCTTCCTAGATTAAATTGTTGATGAATTCCTTGAAATTACCGCCTTTCAAGCCATCGCTTGTTGCGCTGCAGTGTTCTGGTTTAAAAGACGTGTTGCATGTCCTTTCTGACCATACAATTTAGATTAGAATGATGTAGCGCTGAATTGCGGCTACTGTTGCATCAAAAACAGTTCTACCATCCTCAATGATTAAGTTTATTTTAAAACATAAGCGGTTAGTGTTTTTATCTTTTAATGTGCTTGTTCACACGCACTTAAGATTGTCGCGAGCCTTAATTAATAGGGTAGTGCACTTCTCTGGTCATAAAACTTAACGTTGTACGGCTGTGGATTAACAAACTTGACTTTTATGTTTAATGTTATTACGGTAGCCAGGAATGTTGACTATTTGTTATAACATAACCACTCCAGCAAATCTAAGGATACACTAAAATGCTTTGTGTCGTTTCGAGAAAAAGTTACCTAGGACCATTGTTCTCAAACAAGTTACCAATAACGTAATCCATATCTCCCCATGTAACAACTTTTTGACGTTACAGTCTCTATCACACACATCTCACACAATCCTTGGCAGTAACGATTATATCGCAGAATAAGCGATTCGTCTCACGTCATGTCTAGCTGAACCCCAGCTGAACTTGAGCGGTTAACGCCAATTTCCCAGTGAATGGTATCGAATCACCATAAACCCATCGCGTCCAAACTTGCAGCAGGGACCGTGTCTCAATGAAATATAAATCTTATATCTGCATTCATAAGGCATACGTGACGCGCCTTCGTGAAATAAAACAGCCGGCTTTATATGGAGCGTTTCAAAATAACGGTCATCTGTTCCTTTCTAAGAATGACGTGGCGTGGATTTATGTTCTGACCTAACACCTCTGCCGTATAGAATAAACTACTCGAAATCTTAGTGAAATTACTGTAAATCTAGTCATTGATAAAATATATTAATTGTTATTTAATTGGGGTGAAATAATGCATATTGCATGCATATTTTATCATGTCACTTTTTCTGTCATAACGCTTAATGAACGCATTCTCTCGTCTCTATGCCAGTCATATTAATTTACAAAATCTGTACATTGATCATTTTCATTTCCTAAATCAATATAATGACCGCCTAGTCAATAAAGCGTTCAGTGCATTGTATGGACTACCAAATATTCTTGTAGAGTGGGGACTGATTACGACTTTGAATTATGTATCCATTTGAGGAAACCCGTGTATACTACATAAAAAAAAACAGAATAAAAAAAAAAAAATGCCACGTAAAAACAGATGCCTAGACTAGTTGATAGGATACAGGATACAGGTCAAAGTTCATTATCAGCTAGCATCTCGTATCGATAGAAAATCGATTTGATACGCCGATATATCGATCAACTTAGCTAATCGAGCATTGTTATCATGATAAAAGTGTAATTGAGAAGGGTTCGACGTGGAGGGCGAAGGTTAATCGAGTAGCTGTTTAGGTTCCCAAGGAATAATAATGATGTGATAATGATAACGTACCAAAATAGTAGTTATCCTAACTAACATTATAAATGCTAATATTATTATAGTTTGTTTGTTACGATTTCCATCTCAATTAATCGCCTAATTATTCTTTAATTGTATGCACAAATTTTCAGAGATATAGAAAACATTGCAGGTATAATACTTATTGTATCCTATGTAAAAAAATTTGGTCTTCCAGCATAACGACTCGGCCTTCTAATCGATATACAACGAATATAGAAGGGTTTGGTAAATCCAATTATATCATATGTCAATATAAAAATGAATAAAAGAATTATACTCCTGAATTCAATAAAACTCAAAAAGCAGTATAAAGTATCTGAATCTAGAATCCAAGGAGAGAATAAATGATACATTTTATAGAGCCCATAAACACAATATAATGTAGGCATATCGTATTTTTAGTGTTGTACGCTTACCACGTGGGCAGATAGGGTGTTAAACACTATATAAAGGGAACGTCGTATAGATTACCTGGAATATGTTTATAATATTGTGATGTGGAAATATTTTTAAAGGATTAAGCGCGCTATCCACGTCCGCCTCCTTTGCTTTTGCGCGTACCCTTCCTTTTTAATCGTGCATATATTAGTGTATACAGTATATTAGTGTATACATCAGATATTCTGAATGCATTAAATGTTTACTATGTGATGCTGGTACAGTATAGTATATACAGTAGGTATTTAAATGCTCAAATCACAAATTTATGAAGTTATTAAATATGGTTTGTGATTATGCTTTGTATTTCAACGCAATGACTATAAATATTATTTTTTACAGCAATACCTCAGTTTTTTGCCAACATATTTATATTGTTGTAAACTAATAAAGTACTTTGAGCAATAAACGACTGTTACTATAGTTTGGCGTAGCTGTGAATTTGACAGTGCATTAATTATAACCAGTATCTTTGCATTTTATCGACACGAGCCGAACATGCTGAGTAATTAGAAACATTCGCACTATATCAACTGCTTAATTTAAACAATTGTCCGATTGTGTCCCTATTAAAATAGTGAGATATACTAAAGTTTATCTGGGCTGTCATAATAAATTCAAAGCTACTTAAGTTCTCTGTTATATATAAATTAATGTGTTCACAACATGGAATACAATTCGATGTCAACCTTATCCATTTCTCGCCAATATCTCAATAAATTGATCTCTATTTTACCACCTACGTCGAGGCACGAAAGTACTAAATTTTATATTAACTAGCAATAATAAAGGTCTCAATCCAGTGTAATTCTATTGATAAATCCGTTTCGGGTTAGATATATTTTAACCCTTATTTATAACGGCAATAGATTTAAGTTTTCCCCGGGTTCGAGTTTGACCTACGTTTAAGTTATGCTTATTTTACGGATTTTTTACATAATAAATAAACCTAAGATCGTTCCGTAATGTTTTTATTACACTTAGCACCCGATGAAACAGCTTTACAAATTTAATTGCCTAGACCATACATCATACAGTAACCCAACAATAATTCCGTAGCAACAAAGTCATAAAACATATCGTGCATTGTAACTTAATGTCATTGTTTATGTCTATAAATTAAAACAACATCCAATTAAAATCCTCCTACGCACAACACACGAGCCGTGCTCGCGTCGACAGCTCAGCTTGAGTCTATGCCTAAAAAAACATCGTCTATTGAGTAACACATACCTGAGAAAAAAGCACGTGATTATCGAAATTTTAATGAGTCCATAAATATCATGGGAGCGTTGATTGCTAGACAGGACAAATTGGAAATGCACCCTTCGTCTGACAGTGGTCGGTTAACAAAGCCGGGAGAGGCGATGGGTCAATTTTTTTACCGCGGTCAAATGGACCGCTTTGAATGGAGGCTTGATTTTATGATTTATAGGACCCTTTATCCGGGCCCTGCTTCTCTGCATTTTGTTTTGATTGAGGATTCTCTGAGAGTTCGGAAGATTGATTGTTCTATAGGGTGTGGGAGTTCTGTTGATTGCGCTTCGGAGTAAATATTTTAGTCTCGAAATCGACATCCGTTTCGAATCTTTCACTTTTAAACGGGTACTTTCGGTTGACTCACACATTTAAATTTGGAAAATGATTTGTCTTTTATCAGGAATATCTTACTTAATGCTAAGTAGTAACAAGTACAACAATATAGGTTTATAAAATAATATATACCCAATTCTAAACAATTCCTCATAAACAAGAAATCTTTTCAAATAGGTAAAAGATCCTTAGGCTAAGAACAGCGGAATTAAACACCATTGTCTACGTTAAGAAATCTCGAGGAATTTCGTTCGTCATGGGCCTTTCGAGATAAAATTCAACATAGAAACTCTCAACCATCTCAGATTATTCCTTCGAGCATTAACTAAGTGCCCACTCGTGCAGAGTAGATGCATGAATCAATAGATATTCTTAACATGAGGCGAGTAAAATAATAGTTTAGTATAGTGGAATAATATTGACACATACTGTCACGTCCACTATCGTATCAAAATCATACTGTAGTGAGGTGACGTTTTCTTCTCCGGGTCTACAATGGGCGGAAAGCTATGGTGAATGATGTAATCCAGAAAGCCATCACTTAAGCATATGAACATACATACATACATCCTATGTAAATAATGTAGGTATATGACGTTCATTAAGAGCATTGATATACTCTGTAACTAATGATAAAAAAAACCTTAACTTCTCCTTTTGAATATTTAAAGATGCTATATTATATGAGGCAAAGGCAATTTTTTCTTACTTTTATGTCTCGGCCCTGGGCCCCTAGAGCTGACTTAGTCATGCTACTCTAAGGATGTCTTTAATATATTATATATATATGACGTCCTGAGTTCGATTCC
>DWNJ01001720.1:0-11526 GCA_018250275.1 Udranomia eurus
CCGCATCACGGCGGGCGCGGCCGCGGCGCCGCGCGCGCTGGTGGTGGGCGCGCGCGCGGCGGCGGCGCAGCTGGTGGCGAGCGCGCAGCACTGCGGCGCGCCCGCGCTGCGCCTCGTGCCGCGCGCGTGCGCCGCCGACCCGCACCTGCAGGCGCTCGTCCTCGACTTCCTGCTCGGTGAGTGACTGACTGTGCGACTGATAGAAAAAAGAATGTATATTATGAATTTACCCGCCATCGCTACGCTCGAACTCGACTTCATGCCCGGTGAGTGACTGAATGACCGAATGAACGGAGGAGCGAGGAGCGTTGCAATAGAAAATGAAAATTGTTTATGGACTCTCCCGCCGTTTATCGATGGCTGATTGTAATATGGCGTCGAAAATCGAAAATAAGTGTTATTTGCATATACACAATTAATATAGATAAAACTCACATTCAGTGCGTTTGTTTTTACATACTTTAGAAGATATCATAGATTTAAAATTATACGTCACCAAAAAAAATTTACCTCCGAGAGCCAGCGCTCTTTCCGTGACATGCCGGGGCGGCCGAAATAGATACAAAAACGTATAAAAATAAGAATATGAATATAAAAACCAATACAGAAATCTTATAAAATTGTCATACGAGTACTCGTATATATTATTAAACTGTTCTACATAACTTGTGTAAGAAATAAAATAGTGATTCTCATTGATCAGGTAAGGAGAAGCAACCAGTGGTAGAGGAAGTCCCGCGAGCGGGACTGGTGGGGAGGGTGCTGGGTGCAGTGGCCCATCGCGGCCGTGGCCTCACGCGCCTGGCGATGCCAACACAAGCGTAGCACAGCACCATTATTGTAATGTCGGTTCGTATGTTATGTTGAACAATTAAGGTTAAAACTTAAGTTTAACGTTAAAGGTTAAAAGAAGTTTTTAGGTGTAATGTTGATGATTGTAGATGCTTAATATATAAAGCTCTGAAACCATAATATCTCCCTGAAGGGTGAAAGAGATCAATTGTAGTTTTTGTAATACACTTTATATGTATACTCGAGTGAAGAGAGGAGAGAGTGGGAGAGAGAGAGAGATGTAGCTTTATCGTTACTTTATAGCAAGTGTACTTGTGTTATGTTTATAATGCATGAATTTTATATATATTGTGAATGCTAATAATTTGTAAAAACTTAGAATGATGGATTTTTCACATTATTTTTATTGTGCACATTAGTCGTATTCGTTTTCCTTTAGGTACGTATTGTTGAGTATCTGACTGCCTGTATTTGTTTAATTGATATATTATGAAGTTGATTGTAAATTTTATCTCATTTTAACTATAGATATATCAACTAATTGCTCTATTTCATTAATGTAGCACACAGTGGCCAAAGATCTCTGCGTGTTATGATGTGGGAATGATAAGAGGTCAAAGATGACTCTTGTATAAAAAAAGCAAATTTTATTTATTAATAATTCGCATTGATAACACTAATTGAATGTTGTTAACCATTGGAATTTTTTTATGTATAGGTGAATTGTTTAAATATGTAAGTGCCTATATCGTATTGTACACTTTTTTACTTTATACAGATTACTTTATTAGCACCGAATAAAATAGTGAAAAATCTAAACTATAATAATATAGTCAATAAGAGTTCAGCTATGTATGTTGTAATAGCAACACATTTTTGCGTAGCTTATAGAGGTGTAAAAGTACGTTAAATAAATGAGAGAAAATTAAATTAGTTTAGTTCAATCGTTCAGTGCTTTTTGTGTTTTACTGCAGAACTCCCTGAAGGTCTGAAGCATACGATATGTACCTCCAATATATATTAGCAGTGGTATTATTATTTTATATATAATGTTAACGTACACCGAACACTGCAGAAAACGAGTTGAATTATGGCTTAGAAGGAAAATGCTTATCTGTTTAGACTTATTATTGGATCAAACTGTAATTCACCTGTTCATACACAAACAATTACTTGCCCAGTTTTATTCATTTAAAATTGTCGCGAGAAATTGTTTTAAAATACTTTAAGAATATGTATGTTTCTATATAACTGTGATTTTTATATACCAAATAAAGCCACTAACCAAAGATAATAATGATACATATGTTATTTGAAATGTTAATGGAGTCTTAATACTTAAGAGCAACACAATTTTATATGTTTAATTTTTATAAAATAAAAACACATTCCAAGTGCAAATGCATTTTAATACGCAATATGCCCACAAAAAGCTAAACATTATAAATTTTCACTATTTAAATGTCATATTATATTACAATACATATAATATTCACAAAATCAAAAATCTTACAAACAGCTGCTAAAATTTGTATGCAACTGCAAACATCGAAGGAAGATATTATATCACAAGAACTCTTTTATACATAATTTGTGCTAATTTTTACTAGACTACCAATGTATTGGATAGATGCGTCATAGTTATTATATGTTTTCATTTCACACCTATATTTAATTATAAATGCCCTTATTATTATCAAATGACGGTAAATGCACCCGAAAAAGTATAGTCATTATTTTTGTTACTATTACTACAATAAAATTGATATGCTGCAAAATTTTGCAAAGGCAAATTTTTGCTATTTAGAAATAAATCATGATAATAAAAAAATCTCAAATAATTAATGAAATGAAAATATTATGCCTCATGTATGAATGCATGCATGCTATACAATATATACAAAATGCAGATATCCAAGGCTAAGTAGAGTTTATTACACATGTAAACTCAAATGTTCATATTTATCATTTTGAAACTCACACGGCCTTTTGACGTCTATTTTACTTAGTTTTATATGATTTGGCTACAAATGATGACATTCAAGTAATTTCAATACACATTATCTATATAGCACTCTCACATTTTATAAAGCACTGGGAAGAATAAAAAATCTTAATTAAAATCAAATATAATAAAATTATACTTGATTAAAGAATGGTATATTAAAATTAATAACTTCTCACTATGACGCATCTATATCTAGTATTACAGTTATTTTACAAAACGCCAACACACTTAGGCCTCAACACATAACAATATAACATCAAATAGGCACAGTTCGAAATACTGCAGTCACCTTATTCACTCTAAACAGTGTCTAAAAAGAGGGACAGAAAAACTGAAGACTAGACTTAGGCGGGGCAGAATTTCAGTCAATTTTGTAGTTCTGTAAACAGTCGAAATTATGAAAAGGAACTATAAAAAGTACAAAATTTTGGCACACGATACATTACAAATCATTTTAGACTAAACTACGACCTATATTTTCGAGGTCATTTAAAATCGAGATTGGTACGCCATCGTTGGGTGTCCGTTATATTAAAGTAAGACTAAGATTACTATTTATGAACACAATTTGACAAAACATAGATGATATGAAAAATATTACCTGCATATGCAACCATTACCACACCTCGTCCTAGCCGTTAGGCGCCCTAAAAATTAAAACGCAGTACAAAAATTTCTAAAATGATTTGATTTTAAAAATTGTCTTATATTTTAACCATTTATGCGAAGACCATGTACATCAAGCCTGTAAATTATTATATTGTGTACCCTTAGCAGTATACTGTCTAACCAATGTTGTCATATTTGCGACTTCCTAAAACGAAAATTTCAATATTATTGATATACTGCAAGAATCCTTCTGTTTATATCCTTTTTCACACCTACTATATTCCATTAATATAATACAAAATAACAAGATATATATCTATCAAGTATATAATATTTAAATTGAATGAATATTCGAGAACACCACTCAAGTTACTCCACCAGACTCAGATTATAACCTTGGAAATAAATAACTTTACATATAAATTACAAATTAAAATTCTAAAATATACAACCTTAGCATAATGGCACTATAGTGGCAGACTTGCATGTATCAGAAATATAAAAGAAGCACTTCAAATAATGATAAAAAAACTGCTTCACTGTCATATATTTTTAAAATATTGACATACTACATAAAATTAATAACGGTTCTCATTTTCACCGATTATTCCAACTTTCCATAATTCAGTTCTCACACACACACACACATCATCATCTAATGTAAATTTACTTGGTTTACAAATCAACACATTCCAGGCTAACTCTGTGGTATGTGATAAATTGATACATGTAAATCAGCTGCCATTATTTCATAGTACACTAAAAGTGATAAGTCAATTTACAGTCAACACATTGTTTAAACTTGGTAAAATTCGCCAACTTTATTCATCACTAGTGTCCTATTCATATACACAAATCACTGAACTACCCAATACGTCAGACTAAACTGTCGTTTCCCCTCTCACTTCCACATCGGACACCGCCTCGCTCACACAACTGTCACTGTCTGCCGGCTTGAGCGTGACGTCACTGTTCACAGTCACATCTAGTCCTATGTCTTTGCGCGGCGTCCTATCCTTATCCCTACTCGTTATTTGCGTATAAAGTTCGTCTATATCACTCGCGAACGACACGGGGCTGTCTCTGTTCACTTCTGGACAGCTGATAGCTGGCGTCGGCACGTACTTACCTAATTTTGGGTTGTTCTTTATCGTCTCCCGCCAACCAGGATCGTAATTGACGTACTGGCTCTCTATGGTAGAAACGTCGTCGTTGCTGAAGCTTATCTCGTTCGGACACATGGAAGACGGCGATGGTGCGTACAGCCCATGGCTCCGTATACTAACCTCGGACATTTGGTAGTTGGGGCAGTAAATGTCGCTCTCGTTTTCAAATCCTTGTTCGCTGGTATTTGTACTGCACGTTTCGAAATCATACGTAGTTTTTGCCATAAAAAACGTTTCTTTATCCTCGTCAATTTTCTCTTTCGATCCTGCAATGTCGTCTGGATTTTGGAGTAGATTGTCCATTTCTCCCAAGCCAACGTCTTCCAAGTTCTGTGGTGTGCCCGGATTGTTGATGTCGACATCATCACTATTCATGGTGCACTCCTCTGAAATATCCTGCAAGGACTTGTCGACGCCGTCTTTGGAATCTTGTGCTTTATTCGGCTGCAAGTAATCTATGTATTGGCCGAAACTTTCAGTGTCAGTGATCTCGTTCGTGGAGCATAAGGCACTATGTGTGTCTTGGAGAGACGTCATTTCGGAATGAGTGTTCAACGTCTGGTCGGAACAAGTGTGCGGCATCGCTATTTCGGACGCCGAGCTGTATTCGAGGCTGCATTGTTGTGATATAGTCCGCATTTCCGGTTGTTCGTTCGCGTGACTTTGAAGGCACTCTTCTGAAACGCTGCTCCGTTGGCCGTTGAGGGTTTTCGGCACGTTCGCTTTTACGACTTGGTGTTGTGGTACTTGCGTCTCCGGCACGTTTGTGTAGATGTTCATTATTTGCGATCTCCCGTTTTTGGGGTCGTCGTTCTTGTTCCACGATTTGCGATCCGACGCGTAGTTCTTGAAGTTGTCTTTCGCGTCCTCTTCCAGCAAATTTGGATTGTGAACGTTTCTCGTCTCCTTAATACCATTGTTCGATCTCTCCACGTGTAGATTAGTGTTGTTGACTTTAGTTCCAACGTTTATGATGTTCGCGACGCCATTGTAAGCCTCATTCGTTGGAAGAGGAAGGGAGATGTGTGAGTCGTTGTCGCAGTCTCTCCTCAATGGCAATTCTAGACAGTTTCTCTTCATATTCTGCCTTTGTTTTTTGAAGAACTTCTTGGCCACGTTCATTTGGTTTGGATTATAGAACATTTCTGGCCCAACGTTTCCCGGCTCGGGATACGTCATCATCGAGTTATTTGATCGATACTGCTGTCTGTGAAGAACAACCAGGTTGATATTTGGCGTTTTGCCATTAGTATTTTTGAGCACGTCTTTCTGCAGTGTCTGTCCGTTTAGTTCAGCGCCAGCTTTATATGTGGAGCTATTGTTAGTTTTAGAATTAGTTCTATTCGAGCTCCTACTGTCTGTTCTTGATCTATTGTCATTAGGAATAGGTTGTGCGGGCGCAGCAGTTGTTTGATTTGGTGCCGGTAAATTCTGCTGATTTGCGTCGAAAACGCTTCGATTCCTGCAACACTGTTTGCTGTTCTGCAGATAACAGTGCATCAGCGACCACTGTGCCCGAACATCGCTCCTGGCTATGCCGTAGAAGAATAGAATGAAGGTGCCCAAAATAGTAGCACAGACTGCATAAATGATGCTGCAAATATCTTCCTGGTACGGCAAATACGCCGGCAAGGGTCTATACACGGTAATAGCACCGCACGTCCAAACGGACATGTACAGACATAGGACGATGACTTGGGCCCTTAATTGTATTATCGGGGTATGTTCAACGTCGTCTACTTCTGAATCGACAGCAGACTTTATACTGCGTCTCTCTCCGCCCTCTGCGCCTTGATTCGGTTCCCACATTTCCAGATCCACGTTTTCGGTAGCTTGAGTACCTTCCGACAACTGCACGTTCATGTTTCTTATTGTGCAGCGTATCAGTAGGAAGAGGATTAACAGGAAGAGTAACAGAATGCCTCCTGGTATGAACAAAGCGCTTAAAGCGGCTGCAGTGCTCAAGAAGCATTGGGAATATCCAGCGTAGTCTTTCAAGTTCACTGCACCAGATATTCCACAAACAATTAATGCAATCCCCCATCCAACGAGATACAAGCCCAGGATCGGTTTCTGGATAGGTACATCTGGTGGAATATCGTCTTCTGGAGTCCTCACAGGATTGTGGGTCTTCGTCACCCATTTGTACATGTTGCTCGCAGACACACACATCCACAATAGACAAGAAAGAGACAGATAGTGTATTAACAGTCCCAGTTTCTGACATAGTTTAACATCTTCCGTTTGGTAAATGCCTAAGGTGTACATAAAACAGAGAAGCCCAATCGCTATCCACGTGTTAATGAGGGCATGTTTCGTTTTCTTTGCCATTTGGATGGCCGGATAGCACATAACATATGTCAACGTAGCACAACTCATACATCCGATCAGTATAAGGCTCCCAACATACACCGCAGGGTGAGAGATCTTGAACCTGGCTCCGTCGATGGGAGCACCGTAAATGCCAGTCTCCACGTTTTGGAGGAGGCCAACGTAAGCCAGCCGCGTGCAGCTGATGATGATCATCTCGGAAACTACGTGCGATACTTTACAATCTGAAAGCAGAATAAAAAAAATATATATTTTTAAAATCATTTGATTTTATTTAATTATTTTTATTTACTTTTCTAAACTTCAATACTAAAAGGATAAAAATATTTGCATATAAGGACAAAAGCATTTTTATTCGGTAAAGGAATATTTTTGCGTGCAAGTAAGCTCACACATAACTCGTGTACGTATACATGTGTGCGCATGCGAAGTACGCGTGGACGCATAGTAATGTGTGCGCGTGCGCGTGCTCACCGTCCCCCGCGTCGCTCCAGCGCCGCGTGCGCGGGTCCCACACGGCGGCGCGCCCGTCCGCCCCGCCCGCCGCGCGCGCGCGCAGCGTCGCGATCACCGGCTCCAGCAGCTGCCCGCCCGCGCCCGCGCCCCCGCCCGCCGCACCACCGCCCGCACCTTGCCCTGCGCAAACGACGTGCCGAGTATTACACGTGGTATGTGAACGATTCCGAAGCAAAAAGCAAGGCACAGTACAGTATGGTACAGTGCTTTAAGTTGGTAGAACATTTCGTTAGCAGAGGGACCACCGTCAAGACAATTTCTGCCTAATACCTACAGTGCTCCTATTGCCGTGTTCTGGTTTAAAAGGTGTGATAAAAGGAGAGTCACTTGACCAACTTAGCATTTGTATGTGTTGCCACCTGTGAATGCAACTGAAAATCAAGCTAAAAAGAAACTTGATTCCTATCTTAAATTGTTTACATTTGTATTGCCTATGGACAGCAGTGACTACTCACCATCACGCACTACTTGCTCATTTGCTACCTCAATGGTTAAAAATAAGTAAAACTCACTAAGCTGGAATCCGACCACAGGCGACGTAATCTCCATATTCATGTCCTCTCTTTTGGTACTCCTCCCATAATAGTCCTTGGAACGATGTCCTCTCAGTGACCCATCGTCCATAACGGGTAGAAGTGGGAACAAAGATGCATCCTCAAAGAAAGAAACCACCAAGTCGTGGGGCTTGGCTTGGAGTAGATCCCCAGATTCTGTTGTACTATAGAGAAGAGAAGTTGGTATCTGGAAAAGGATTTTAGGATTTTATTTTTAAACAGCCTTCATTAATAAATTTTCTAATAATATTACATAGTTTGACAACAGGACCCGCAAACACAGCTGTCACTCTTACACAACCTGCATTCAACATAAACCATGATATGGTCCATTCTAATCCAGTATGCTACCTCGCCTACTCTTTCTGTGCATCCCAAACACACACCCAACCGCCGACTCGGCCGCTACTTTCATAAACGTATTCAAATCCATAAAGGTCCCAGCAGGCTGGGTCACTGTTCCACGGTCTCCAATTTAGCTAGCCTTATGTGTTGTATGTTGGGTGTGGTTAGCGAAACACAGGTTAATATAACAAGAATAGGTGATATAAAGGCACCTGCACACTAGCGTGTATGAGCGCGTCGGACACGGTGAAGAGCGGCGCCACGGTGCGGTTGGTGGTGGAGCAGTGCAGGCGCACCCCGCCGCCCCGCGCCCCTCCGCCCCGCGCGCTGTGCCACACGCACGTCACGCCGGCGAAACCCTCGCGTGCGGGGAACCGCTCTACAGCCAGGTTCTCCTGCGGACAAAGGCAGATATGATACTAGCGTTAATATGACTCGGTAGCTCACTGTCAATAGTCAATGAACAACAAGTTTCAATAACAATAGCTTTCAATAGGAATGAACGATATGTAATGACCCGTATTGCGCAATAGCCATCATGCTGGGCATCCATTCGAAGGGCCCTGGGTTTGATTCCGATGGAGGCAGAAATTTGGATGATGCATTTAAATTCTATTCTTGGTCTGCAGCACTGGCACATGTCAAAGTACCTTATGTCCTTGTACAGTGTTTGCTGTGTAAGCGGATATTTCCTCAGCAGCTCTCAGTAGATCCGTGGCAGCTGCATACCGGGCCTCGGCGCTGGCCATCACTGCTGACGAGATATTCATTGCCGCGCTTATCACGTCCAGAAGGGACGAACCTGGAAACCATTTAATTTTCTTTATGGCTAAGAAGTAAATCATTTAATATTTAGGTGATTTTGGTTTTATTTGTGTGTACTCCAGGCCTTCCCCTCTCAGCAGCGGGATAAAAAGAGTAATGGCCAATAAAACTGGTTCTAGGCAAACTTGATTTTAACTGGACATTTAGAATGCCTCATGCAATTTCACACAGAGATGAAATAATTTTGAATTCATTAATATATTGTCATGAAGGGGTCAAAGTCAAAATAGGTCAGAACCAAATCAAAAACTGTATGTTACCGATATGTTCTATAAATTAAGAAAAGAGCATGGATAAAACTTACCAAGATCCCTTTCTTCAGCAATGTATTGCATGTAGTTCCTCACAGCTTGAGAGATAAACATGACGTCATCTGGGTCATTGATTTCGGATAGAGGATATGTTTTCTCTTGAATCAGCATAGCTAGCCTCTCTGTAGCGTTCAGTGCTGAATACTGAACCAGACTGACATTCAAGAGTGCAAACTGCTGGAGCAATTTCGTCACATTGCTAATGTATGAGCATTCCGTTGTGTTCGCTGGACCCCAAGTCCCATTGCTTGCAGGGATATGGTTATCGTTACACTGTCTATAAGCCATCCCCTCCCCACTTCTACAAGGTACCGCTGCCGTATGATTCAATAGCAATTGAGGCCAGGAATAGATTCCTTTATTATCTAGAGTGTGTTCTGTCATACAATACCTAGTCTTATTCGATAGCACCACAACTTCTATAGAATGGTTGCGTTTGATATGATTTTGGTCTCTATACATGCATGTCCAGTTTCCCATGTGGTAGTTTGTTATGTTAGGGAAGTAGACTGATGTCTCTGCAATGCCTTCTTCCTGCATGTCAGTGTTTGTGACGTTGACATCACATATTTCAAGCATGGGATGTGCCCACTTCAATTCATAATTCGCTATAACAGATGCAAATGGGGCATTACAGGTCAATTTCAGTGTGTCTCCTTCAAAGACAACTTGGCTGCTTTCAGGCTTCATTATCAATGTGTTTGATGGTAGGACACTGCCACAAGCCGGTAAGTCTAAGTAGATTTTCAGTTTTCTTATGGTATTGTTGACCATGTTTTCAGGGAATGCACATTTGGGACTCCCTACAAGCTTTACACTCGTGTTTCTCGCCCAGTCGCCGACCCAAAGCAACTCGCAGTCACATATCAATGGATTTTGTGTTATATCTCTGCAATAATATCGTAAAAATAAATTTATTATTCACTCTGACTGTTTATCTCGCTCCTCTCATATTACAAAGAAAATTAAAGTAGAATTAAAATGTTTTTTTTTTTGGTTTTTATTTCAGACAAGACATATATCTTTTTAGTAGATTTAGAGAATAAAAACCCCTGATATGAAACTAAGTTCAGAGAAATAAACCATAAAATTAATAATATTTTAGTTACTTCCATTCTATATTGGAGCTCAAACACTATTTATTATATTGGAGACGTGTGTCAAAAATTGAAAAAAAAGTAATTTTGTATTCAATGCCTAACAATACTTACAGTTGTTTCAAGCCGACAAGATAATCAAAAGTACCAGATGCCAATACAGATATGTGGTTTTGGGACAGCACCAATCTCTCGAGATTGACGAGGCCTTTGAACATCTCCTTATACACATTGCTAATCTGGTTGTGAGACAAGTCCAATCGTTGCAATGCTGTCATGTTATAGAAGGCATCGGATTCAATAAGGTTGATTTGGTTTCTACTGAGGTCTCTGCAAGATAAGATGCCATTGGTATATAAGATAACAGTAGAATTATGTATCACTGCTATTTCTTATAATTTAAGTAATTAGATTAAGCATTCTTTATTATAAACATTGTTCCTCTATGCTGGTGTCTCTAGATGGTTTTCAACCCTTGGATTTCTAATTATTTGTGTTCTGATTACTCTTGCTACAATATTTATGTTACAAATAGAAAAATCTATAAATAATACTTTAATTTACTTCAGATATTTTAATACCTCTAGATCATACAAAAAAAGAATACATTGAGCTGTATCTAGTATGTACATACTGACTGATGAACATTTTATAATTTATATGCATTACACAAATAAAAGTAAGTATTTTTTTTTATAAATGCTTTGATGTGATTTACGATTACACTAAGACAAAATTTATAACTGCTCTTGGCAAAGACCCTAGGTCTTCTTATTGTTCTTGGATTAACAAACATATTTTGGCTGTTAACCCATCGGTCCATTTAATATATACAGTATTTAATGTGTACTGCACAGTGGCCAACATTAATTTTATAATATTGACATAAACTATCTATCAGCTCAAAAACATTGCAAGGGAAACAATTACTAACAATTTACAGAGAATACTTACAATTTCTGCAAATTTGGA
>DWNJ01001721.1:0-11524 GCA_018250275.1 Udranomia eurus
GTCGTAATAATGAAATACTGTGTAAAGTGTACACGATTCACGAGGACTGATTGTTCACAGTACACATTTAAGAACACGTAATTTGCCGTATTGTGTCTCTTCATAACATTCGTTATCAACTAAGGATTCAAGATTTCTAAACTTATATTTGTCAATATAAATTTTAAAATGTCATGTTAATGTGGGCGGAGTTGCCAGAGAGAAACTGGCTTAATATAAATGCGATAGCAGACGGTGCCTTCATAACATTTCGACCTATGCTACGTAAATAAATACGAAAAATATGATTGTCATAAATTTTAAAGATATATTCTCAGATATAAATTTCAAAGTGCGGACACGAAGCCGTTAGAGAAAACCATTTCCAATATTTCAATACGTACCAGAAACCAGTTCCGAAGTTACAGTCGCTTAATCACACGGTTAAAATAGCCCATATTGGATAAATCATCGCAAAATCGCTCGCATGCAAATTCATTCGTTCGATAAATCATGGGATCATCTAGCGGCTTTCAGCGTCTAATGGATATTGCTAAACGATGCATATTCAAGTACTAAAAGTTTTAAACTGAGCTGTACCGTAAATTTCAAACAATTTTATTTTTAATCCGTATAATTTAATTTTTTCAGTTGAAATATCCACTACCTACTTTTAATTTTGTATGCCTATTTTTAATACAGACGGCGTGTTAAGACGTCAATACTGTTTTGTTTTGTAAGGTGCAATTTTTGTTCTGCGGTTGTAGAGCGGAGTAACTTGTACCTTATTGGACCAAATGTTTCCAAAGTGAGTTGGCGAAGATACTGTAAGTGGTAAAGTGGTAAGTGCGTAAAGCTCGCTTTTTCTATCGATAGCATTCCCGAACACAGGTTTTACGAAACCGACTTGAACAGTGACATGAAACGTTAGTACTAGCGGTTACCACCCAACGTCTAAGCAAGAAGTTAGCTTGGTTAATTAGTAGTAGAACTAACTTCGAACTTGTATTTTTGAAAACTAAATAAAATCAATTGAACATTTCAAGAATTCTAAGCCATTCTAACAAGCTCATTTATCGCTACGCCGACGAGAAAAGGAAATAAAATTGAAGGATCATGCATATTATATTTCTTGCCATGAATTCTGCTGTCGCATGCTTAACATAGTTTATTGACATTCCTCCATTCAGCGACTGTCATAAACATCATACAAAGTGCATTGTTCTTGCATATTTTATTTTATACAACACATTTCTTTCGCTGTCTCATTGCAAATTTCTGGTTAACCGCACTGCAATTGCGCATAGAATGCAAAGTGCGCGGCACATGCATAATTCTGCGCCCGTTTTCATTTCGTATTTACCTACTTTTCCCACCGATTAAAAAATATATTATTTATGTACGAGTACACACTCGCAATATGCAGGTAAAAATTTTGTAATAAAATCAGAATTGTTTCAGTGTTTTTTCGTTTAGAAACATCAAAAGAAAGGTAACTCAGTCAAAACGGAAAAAATGCCTACATTTAAAACTGAAAAAAAAGAAAAGAGAACGGAGAGTGTATTAAATTCGTGCCACTTGACGACCGCCATATATTTATTTGGCAACCATAGCTTCTCGTTAACTCCGTGGTCTGCGTTTGGAATAGAGAATGAGCTGTAAATGCATAATTCCTCGCCCATCTCCCGCGGGGTGTAACGGCGGGAACGTTGTAAGTTTGTGTTTAACCTCGCCCTAGCTAAGAGGGTGACGAGATAAGGGCCCATCCACACCCCCGCTTGTTTGCTCATCTAATGAAGTGGGCCGGGCGCCTAACTCTCATAAGGGTCTCGGCAGACTGGCTACTTTTCGTATCGCAATCGGGATAAAGTCGTCCATCAAAAGATTAGTTGCCAGTTGCACTAGTTCTACAAACTTCAATTTGTGTATTGTCCAAATGTGTGGAAAATGTATCTGACGATGCACGAACTGGGAGGTCTCTGATTTATATGTATATTAGAAATTAGTTTTCACTTGTTTTAACGATAATTAATAGATATTGTAAAGTTTAGTGAAGTCTATTTAATTTAACTAACGTAACTCATAAGTTGGACTATGACATTCATTTCTAAATTGTGCCTAAAGTGGAAAAGTCCTAAAAAACGTTTTCAATTTTAAATGTCGTTCGTGTGCTTCGAGCCTTTAGCCCATTAACATACAGCTGCAGTCAGAACGAGAGCAACAAACAACGTCGAATTTAGGGACATTTCCTATGTTTAAAAGACATTTTGTATGGTGTTATACTGAAGAACCTTAGGGGAACTTTACGACACTGTCAATCCACCAAACCCATTCTAAATTGGGTTTTGATGTACTCCTCGTGGTTAAATCCTGTTTTAGATTTACTACATTTAGGTTAAATTTAATTGTCTTGATTGACTTTAATTATAGTTATGAATTCAATTAATAATTTATAAAGATAGTGTTAAGATGACGATTGCATACTAAAGTTTTTCGTCATCAATTTAACACTTATGAAATTACTTCTTTTTAATATTAACGTTACAAAATGTTGGCGGATACTTTTAAGAGCAAATATATCAAATGCAAAACCTTGACACCCAAACGCAAATATTAACAAAACCAATCATTAAGTTTTTAAGTAATAAAATTCATTACGCGCTTATCAATGCGTGCGGGGAGCACGTTTTCAATCAAATCGTATCTTTTATTTACGATCCAGGCTCCTGGAATTAACAAATGAACAACCGGTTCAGTAGGTGACTCAGTAACTACATTTTACCCGCAACATTGTTTGAATGTACTCTTGTGTGACTACATTGTTGTCATCAACAAAGTAAGGTTTGTATCGAGAGTAACAAATTAGGAGGCCGCCCCGACTTTGTAACAATATCATTGTCAATCAAATTAAGTTGCAATAAGGGTAGTAAATAAGCAGGCAACCCTACGTCATGTTAAGTGGTCAAGTGGACGTCTTTGACCATCTAGAAATAGAACTAAATCCTGTCTACTGTCCAGAATGGGTTTTATTTCTTGAGAGGATTTGGTTATGGCTTCAGGCATACTTTTATAGAGTGAATCCGGTTTACCAAAATGTTTAAGTCAGAACTCTGCTAGCACCCTGGATAAGCTACCCACATTTGTGTAAGTTCCATGGGTTTTTCTGCATCTATCTATGCATGGTGCTCAACGCTTCTCAATCTTAAGACTTTACAATACTTTTGTGAACCTACTCTAAAAAAAGATGTTTATTGAGTTTTCCTTCACCATCAAACCAAGTTAGCTGTAGTTAACATTAATGCTATTACGACGAGGCAGACTATATAGAATAGACGTAAGCAATATCAGAACATGTTTACCAGGAAAGATCGATTAAGATAGATTGAAGAGAGGAGAGTTTAAGATAAATTGAAAAATAAAACGTGTTAAACTGCAGCATTGAGATAACCGCCGCGTACACACCACTCACGCAAATAGGGCGGCGTCCAGTTAAGCTAACCTATTACCGGTTGAAATGATGCATGCATCCATCTCCGTTCCACGACAAATAAGATCAGAAATAGCACCCAGAATGTTTACAGTAGACTGACTGCATCCGAGATGCTTCTAGCGCACAGATTCGATAAAGGACACGTCTGTCCGACGATGGGACAGTAATAGGCTATTATAGTGATAGGACCAAAATAAATGGCATCGGAAATCTTCGTTCACACCGCATGCTTACAACTGCACACCCAAAAAGAAACCTTATTGCTATACATATAGAGTATATTTTGTAAATGACGTTGTAAACAGTGGAATGGGCTCAGTTGGACACCGCGATGAGTTCCACGTTTCCTATTGGCTGAATTCGTACAAGTGCCCATTGCAAACCTGTATGTATTCCATCTTTGTAAAGATGATAAAAGAACTTGCTGAATACGAGAGACGAAGCAATTGTATGCTATAATTGAAGAAGTCACAAAAAGGGTTTCGTGGCGAGATCGTTATTCGTGTGTAATTTTAACGAGTACCAACGACAATATCAAAATGCCGATTTTGTTAGTGCGCGCACAAAAAAGCAATTTATTTGTCAGCACGAAGAAAGTTTTCAAGCGTTCATATCTCGAACTTCGTTCAAATTATATTAGAGTTTTATCAGATGGAATAACGGATTTTTTACTTTAACTGTGGTGGGGACTGAAAAGTCCTTATCATTGCAAATTAATCAACGATGTTTTTTGACTCTTCTAAATTTAAATTTAAAAATAATACTGATACTAAAATCGTTTCGAGTTATCTTAATGTCACCTTCACATTATGATAACGTATTTTTAATATTTACGTGGAAATTAAATATGTTGTTCGGTGGTTTTTTCGCACAGATATAGTTATTTCAATTTAATTGTTTGTATTGCGAACAGATGCGCATGAAGATGCTACGCAAACTATGCAAAGAGAATTAATACCACAAATCAATAAACATATCCGTTAAGTTAGCATTTAACACATCGTTATCTCAATAAAAATATTATTGGCTTCTACGTATTATTGAAATGACATATTTTTTACGCGTCTACCAATAATCAGCATAACTGAATAAAATGCAATTTTACTCAATGCTTGAATAATTAAAATGTAAAGTCATGACTCATATGATTTAATTTAATCTAGGCTAATACTATATGGTTAGTAAATAATGAAATCTTTACACACCGAATTTTTGTTAACGACGGTCGATGCACACTTGTTATACCAAATTGAACTTTGTGTGTGAAGTCAGAAGGCCGTTTTTCGTTCGTTGCAACAAATTTTATCGGCGGTATCAAAATATAATTTAAAATGCTCGTCTATCAAACGGGGTTTGTATCGGATTACTGCCATTGATGCATCGACAGCCGCTTGAACGAGGTATAATAATATGACGAAGAAATACGAGCCGGCGCCAGCCGTAATAACTAGTGTTGTGGAAAATACGTTAGACGCGGCGGAATTCGCGTAGACCAGTGGGGAGGTTCCACCGCCGTCGTAATCCAGTCTTTGATTCAGTCATAGATCTCTTTCTTTCAAAGTAACAACAGCTCACCGAGGGTGTAAATGGTAGCATATGCAAAATTTGGAGTCAACCTGTAGTTTGGGCTATACGTTGATATGTAATTTGATTAGTTATTATTTTATATTTATATATCCTTAATCTTTTATATTTGTTACGTACAACAAAACTGTCACTGTGATTTTACAACTAACGGTCTAAGGCATTTCGCACGGGAATTTCTAAACTAATGCATGTCTACACTAACGGCTTTCCGTTCCGAAATCTTTAACGTTAAAGTACGTTTAGCGACCCAGAGTTCTGGTGCTGACAGATTAGCTGGCTCTGACAGGCAAATAAATACATGCCTGCGGTCTGAGAGAGATGCTCGTATTAAAAAGATACAAGTCAGCCATTTTATACCGAATTAGTATAAGTTCCATTATCAGCAGTCCCGGTGTCAAACGTCAAAGCATGCGTCAAAAACGAGAACTTTGAACGAGTATAAACTATTAAGAATAAACTCGCGTTGACTAGATAAAGGAACCGTATAAAGTTCGACAACTCTCAATTATTGGACAACAGTTAGAAATCAGAAAGTCATTGAAATAACCAATTTGCATTAGAAGGAAATATTTGCGGAATGTAAAATGAATGAATGAATTAATCGATTCTTATGAAATTCACATCACTATCTCGCGCACGCATACGCACCAAAGCGCAACGGCTTTTGTTTCGTCGCTAACGTGCGCCATCTTGTATCTTTCCATGTACGCGAAGCGGCTTTATGTAATGGGACGAAGTAAACGTTTTATATTGTCGACTGTTAGACAATGGTTTAAGCGGCAATCGCCTAATGGGTAGTGTGACGAACTTACGATCGACAGGTCGTGGATTCGATCCTCACTCCCCCGTTGTACTATTGAAGTGAACCCACTCCTAAGACACGCCTTTGACCTTAGCTAAAATTTCTAGTATGATTTGACATGATAGTAGTTTCTTTTGAAGGAGAGGATAAAAATATACAAACATAAATAAGACACTAATACAACCATTGGTTTATAATCACGCCTCGAGAGGACGTATATCGACCAACTAATACGCTTATACCCCTATCAACTAATTTCCAATCATGATAATATATGTACGTGTCAAGTAATTTTATACTAAGACGTAACTTAGTTATTTTTGGAACTGATATACCCATGCTTTATTATTTCTGACTTATCATGCGGGACTACAATAATTTTATGGGTTATAAATATTCAATAGCAGTAGCGTCAAGTTCACATCAGGCTGTCATCAGCTTTGCATACAATACTGCAAATATGAGCGCAGGCTCATGGCCTACCAGAACTACGCTATAACATTACGGCAACAACATCAAAATCCTGAAGCGTACACTTTAAAAACCACCGAACGGCCTGAATGCTTACATTTGTGGTGTTAGTACATAAACGCAATGTGGCAAAAGTTGGAGCGACGACAATTTTGGAAACCACAATGTAGTGGAAGCGAAGCGATAAGCGAACTACTTGGTTCAAAACTTACCAATTTTATATGAGGTCCTTAAAATTTGTCCCAAGCAATACCCGACGCCATAGCCATAACGGTATGATAGAGTTAATCTTAGTAGTAGAGATCGAGATTTTTTTAAATTATTATAAAATAAGATATGAATAATTTACTATGTATATGCGCAAAACGCGCGATGCCTTGGAAAATGTATGCTGAAGAATAAAGATTACATCCTTACTGACTGATTAGTTACCGCTGTGCGTAATTTAATGAAGCCCAGACACATGAATACTCATTAATATGGAAAGGATTTTAAGAATTCTATCTGTGTTCTATCATATTTCTGAAAGCACGCCATTTCTAAGCCTGTTGATCAAATACGAGTACACAAGTAGTGTGTCCAGTGGTTTTAAATATCACTCTTTAAAGAGTGTGAAAAAGATGATGAAACTTTATTTGAACGTCCTCTCACTTTTGAACTTAATGTACTAGCGGATGTTTTTCTCAGAGAAAAAATCACCCTCCGTTGTTTTCCTAGCTAATTAGTTTTTTTCAGTACAAATAGATACACAGGCGTACCAGCGATTTTACATGTGTCATCGTTAGAGGTGTGAAGAAGACGATGATAATATAAGTGAGCACACTATCACTTTCTGTCTTGGAAAACTTGGAAATATTTTTGACTGGTATACAAAATGACATTCATTGTAACATTTCCAATGCCCATGTCACTCTCGACTCGGTATTAAAATGACGTTCCATGTATAACACGTGTATATTTATTTACGTATGTGCGTCAAGTAAGACACGGCAATGGTTTCTTTTACGAATTTAATGGATTTCTAATGTATTATTATATAAAATATTAACTTTCTGCACGTCTTCTCCGTATTAACTATGACTGTGCCAAATTCGTGCTCCTACTTTCGTGTGATTGTCGTAAAAAGCCTCACCAGAGTTTTTCCTTCACGTATTAATATTGTGATATAGTTGCTAGCTTACAGTGGACGAGTGCCCTTAGCGCAAAACACGCCCCACGTTGTTTTCCGAGCGAATTTGTTACGCTCGCATTTAAACTCGGATAAGCTATTCCCGTTTCTAATTCCGGGGACTAATTGAGATCGACTGCCGCTCGGATCAGTTGACGTTACATCTAACTTACGAGTTCCGGGTAAGCTTCTTAGATGATAAATGCTTTATTTTTTTTGCTTCTTGGATATTAATAAAAAAAGTTTTTTTTGCTACTACTTGCCGATTCCCTGCCTGCTCGCCGATTTATGTTATTTTTTGAGTTTTGTACAGAGATAATAATATTTAACTAAGTTATGCTTGATGGTTCATTCTTCTGTCCTAGGCTGCCTTTTGTACTACATTAGCAACCCGCCCCGCGGGTGTAATGTTGACAATCAGTGTGTCTTTACTATATTGTGCATGTTATGTACATATATACCTTCCTCTTGAACCACTCTATCAATAAAACAAAACCGCATCAAAATCCGATGGGTAGATTTAAAGACCTAAGCATACATAAGGATAGACAACGGGAAGCGACATTGTTTTATACTATGTAGTGACAACAAATACGACGGAAAAAGAAAAAAAACTACACAAGAATTGAGTTGGTTTTCGTTCTTATTTCTTAACGACAAATACCATGGAAAAGCACAACTCCTATTTACACACGTCTCTTACTTTTTTTAACATAGACAATAGACCGACCGCAGAGATTGAGCACATATACATTTCTAATCCCGAGTACTATTTGTAACGTTGAATTTAAGTTTCCTCATTCAACTAGAAACCATCTACGTTGCTGCTTTCCAGAAATACATTGTGCCGTCTTGAAATAAACCGTACCGTGGTATTAACTCTGTTTCCGTGGCTTATGCCTAGTTCCGGAATAATCAGTACAGATTAACCGGATCAGGAAGGATTCTGATTCCCACATTTGGAATGCATTAGTTTGTTAATCGATTGTCTAATTTAATTTAATCCGATGATAATACTGCTCATTTGGGGTTAATATCAAGCCGGAGAATTACGTGATACGCCTATAATGCATATTATGAATATGTTCGTCAAATCAAATTTCAATAAAATAACAAGATTGTAAAATATTGTAAAATATCAAGAATCAAAAATAAAATGTTTTTATTCATTATGAAGTATACAAATACACTTAATAAACATCATATACATTTTCTTTAGTCAGTAGTCATCGGTTTTCAACGCCCTCAGGTTCTCAGACTATGGTAGACCGGGAGAATAAAGCCTGCAGAAAAAACTCCCAAAATAAATTCAGTCTACAGCATGATTTTGGTCTGATATTGAACTCACGAGACAGCGACCGTTTGTGTCATTAGATACGAGTCCACCATCATCTGTTCACAAAATCATGTAAATTTATTAACACTATTACATGGGGCATAGAAACAGCCTAGTGGAGTTCAATTCAAACCCATGCCCTTTTATCATTTAGATATCCCTTTATACATATAAAACCTCCCGGCATAGGACTTGTTTGACAGATTAAGAAAAAAGTTATTTACATCAAAGAAATGAACCAAAGCAGAGAGAGCATTTTAAATAACTACTTTAAAAACCAAAGAAATATCCGCATATATAGTATATATAATAAGTCTAAAATATTCATTCCTAGTTTGCACCATAGAGTAATAATCATTATATTAGACTGTCCGTGCGTATTGTGTTTTATGACATGTGCAAAGACTTAGACTGTGATGCAATGTTCGTAATGGCTTGTGTAATAAATAAACTATTACTGTTCAACACGTTAACACGCGTTTATTAAAAGTATGGAACAAACCATATAAAAGTGATGAACGAATGATTGATATTAACAGAGTGTTATAACAAAAATCGATGTACAAACTGTCATTGTTAACAAACATTTATAAGTGTCTACTAGTATTAACAACTCAACATTTGACTCGGGTTTTTATTATTTTATTTATATTACCGTTTAAATAGTCATACAGTTACTAGCACAGCACATTAAATAAATGAAATAATATTTGTTAATAGGTATTTAAATAAATTCCAAATTAAATTGAAACCTTTCGCTATACATTCTAATAATATCAATTATATGTTTTATTTGGATATAAAAGATACTTACTCATTCGTTCAAAAACTCCACTGTTGTGATGGAATCCTCCTCCAAATCGACCGTAGCGTGTCTCTTGCCATGTCTGATGGTGACAGATGTACTATCTGCACTGAAATTTAACATTTACAATTAATAGCGTAAACAAGTATTGGCTCGCGTGAAAAATTGTCGGTTGGTTCGTGTTACGGAAAAACTAAAGGGAAGTTGAATGCCAGCTAAATATATAAATAGGACACATGTTTTAGTGGAAGGCATCCATATAGTCCGCCAAATCAAAAACAGCAATCCGGTCGCTTCTGTGTTATGGCATAAGTTGCGGGTTTCAAGCCTAAGAGACACGTAACTTTATAGTTAGTTCTCAGTAACTTAGTAACACAGTAAAAGTAACTCAGTCTTAAAGTGTTCTTGCGTCTATGTTCTGGTCTGTAGGGTGTGGCCAGGGAGAAATACTCAACCAAGGCGTTCCAACTTAGTCCTCAGAGGTAGCAACGCATTTGTAGTCGACCTAAGAAAGAACTTCGATTGGGTCGATTACAGATGTCAATGGGCGGCTTGCTCGTTTGCTACCTCCCAGTAATAAAAAAATGTCGCTGGGAATTGAACTCAGGACCAATATTTTGAACATGATCATCTATTATTTCGGACATATCATAAAAACAAAGCAATACATTTACTTACACATTATGAAGCACGACGACAATTTTGTTGCACGGCGTCAGGAAAGCGATGTTGGAGATGGAGCAGCTGCAGGGTGGTGACCACGTATCTATCCTGTAGGAGCCTCTGTCAATGAATTTGGAGAGATGTCCCAGAGCGTAATACATGGGTTGCTTGTATATCTCCTTCTTTTTGGCATTGACAATGATGGGCGAATCGACGTAGTTCTTGTCAACACTGGGACCGCCCTGTGTGTCTAGGTAAAGATTCCAGTCGACCCACGAAATCACGCCGTGACTTAAGTCCTGTAGACATTTTAACAACACGTATATTTATGGGGGAACATTTCGTAGTTCGACTCCGGACCACGCCACATTTATTTCTACCTTATAACAGCAGTGTTCTGATTTGAAGGGTGTCAACTTAGTCTTCAGAGCAATTCATCTATGGTCGACCAAGAAAGTAACTTCGATCCTGTGTCACCACTTACTATCACACCCTCTCCCCACAATGCGCGGGCCCGTAGTATTTTCTCCAGTTCGATCCTGTGTGACCACTTACTATCACACCCTCTCCCCACAATGCGCGGGCCCGTAGTATTTTCTCCAGTTATATAGTTAATCCGGCTCGTCTTAGAAGCAGTCGTATAAATCCATGTTCGGAAACTGAACATATTCTAGGGAAGTCATTTACCAGGTGCGTATCACGCATATTAAATGCAACAGACGTCACGTGCACGTGAAGAGATAGTCATATGGAATTAAATAATTTAATATTTAAAATGTGTGCAGTAAAAATCATAATCAATCAAATAGTCATGAATGTGAAAGTTCTATCAATGTTATTACTTTAAACTTGCCTCAATGATGTCTTTTACATATTTCTTGGCATTTTTCCAAGAGCCCAAGTCTAGTCCCTTAGAATTGAATCCTGTAAAAAGGCAGCTGTCGTGAATGCTTAATGACAATAGATGTAATGGAGTATAACCGGGGTCCCTAAATACACTCACAAAAAATAAAATTAGAAATCAAATAAATCCATATCAAATAATGTATTCATTAATAAGTACATTCATTCATTTTAAAGGTGGTAGAACCTTTTACGGTTCGACATCGGAGGCACCACCGCCACACCTATTTCTACCCTATAACAGCTGTTGTGTTCTGGTTTGAAGTGTGGTAAGGGAGACACGCTTAACCGAGACGTTTCAACTTAGTCCTCAGGAGTAG
>DWNJ01001722.1:0-11522 GCA_018250275.1 Udranomia eurus
ATAGAGATAATAGTAACATGCTAAAATTGTGTTTTTAAAGGGGATATGTGTAATATGGTGTTGTCTGTGGTGGCATTTGTTATCTGTGACATAAATAATTCATGATGGCGGAGGAGTTGGTTTAAGTACAAAATAACTACAAAACATTATGTAAGAAATTAAATAGTAGAACTAATAAATGTATTTTTATACAGGTTATGATGCGGCAGATATGTACGGTTTTTTCAGTAACATCGGGTTTAGTTTAATTTTTGAAATTCAACGCTATTTTATAATACTTTTTTTTATGTACGAAACCCAAAACCCGAAAAGACAAAGTGATGATAATGAAAGCCAAGAGTCTATCATCTTCTAAAATTCACACGACATATAATTATTCATTAGATCTTTTCAGAAATGTCTAAGGTCATTCAGTCTTGTTTATAAGTAACTTACATACACATTTACTTACTAAAAACCCTATCATTATAATTACTTACCTGCACCACCCGAATTAAGTGTTGTAAGTTATACGTGATTATTAGGAGCCAAACCAATGCTCTAAAATAGTAATGAATCCGACGCTTCATATATGATACAGATTCAAATTCTTGTAAACCGATTTTAAAATATCCTACTTTTGCTAGTGCGGCGAAGTGAGGACGAAACGAATCTACGCTTTTATTCATTGTCTAAAAGTACTAACAAACAGTACTTTGATTTAAATAGGAACTGCCGAATCTAAAGACCGACTACAAACACTGTCTTATACTCGTATTTGATGGTTTATTTTAACAAATTTGATGGTCTATAATTATAAATTATTTACCTTGAGTTTTGCTGTCCTCACGGGGAGTGTATAATTATTAATTATTTACATAGAATTTTGCTTTCCTCACAGGGTGTTTTAAAATGAAAATAATTTTGGATTTTGCATATTAATTTAGATATATAATTAGAATAATTTAACCGAAGAAATCGAATCGATAGACATAATAATACTTACAAACGGAAGAATAATAACAATGGCTTACACGGGCGTGGTCGAAAAAAAATTATGGTTTTTTTTAATATTTAAATTGAACTTTAAGATAACCCTGATATTGAGATATAAATGGTAAATAGATAAATTCTAGTCCATGTGTGATTCTGATGTATAAGCTATATTACTGTTAAGTTTTATCTAAATCTATTTCGGTGTTGTTGCATGAAAACGTCAGAACCGTACATACAAACCTTCCCATACATACAAAACATACATACAAAATATATAATATCAATAGGAAATAGGATTAGTAAGATAACTTATTGGTTATTACATTTCTCTAGCAAGAAAAGACAAGTCATGACTTATGAGAACAACCTGTACATACGATAATTATAAATTAATAGACGAATTTTTGGTTTAGATTTTATTTTATCAACGTATAATTAACACCCTAATGTTTTACACTTCCAATTAGGCTGTTAAAGTAATTAGGCCAGATATTTACCTACGTAGGCTACAAAATAATTTATATTACTTAATTATGCTATTAACCCTAGAAGCCAAGTCTCCGGGGCGTACACGTAATCGAAAATTCTGTACATTTTTACAAAAGTTAAAGCTAGTCCTTGCTTTTTAACCAACTCTAATGCTGACTGGAGATAGTTGATGATGCCTGAATTATAACTCGTGCGAATTAACTAGGCATCTGAGAGTTATGCAACCCCGTCACTGATTTCCCGCGCAGACCCCGCACTCGCCCATATTCATGCGGTAGCATACTTGTTGTCGTTGCGCGTCTTTGTTTATGTTCTTTGCTTCTGTTTTGTTAAATCTGCTACAGTTGGGGCGTTTTATTGATTATTGTATCGTCAAAAAAGCATTGTAAAAATTGTCTTTTGTTATCCTTAATATAAGCCCCCAACTTTTTAAGAATTGTCATGATTTAGGTACTAGAATTATATTATATCTATTATTAGAATATAATATTATTTAGATAAAAAAAATATGCTTGCTAAATACAGTTTCTGTGCTCACTGTACAAGAAATTTACGTAATTTCCGGAAAGTGTCTAGTTAGGTCGCATGGGTTATACTAAGGTATAAAGACCGGTTTTACTACTGCTACTACTAAGGTGATTATAAAATAGAATTAGTATGTAAAATTATATTAGTATAATAGAACTCTAATAAAATATGACAATTCTTAGAAAGTTAGAGGTTTATATTGAGAAAAAAAGATTTTATGTTTTAATATTTTAATTTTTTTTATACATGTAACCTAGCGAAGAAACAGGCAGGCCATCTGTTGTTAAGTGGTCACCGCCGACTATGGACATTTGGAACACCAGAGGGTTCGCCAATGCATTTCAGATTTCAAAGTAGGGCTTTTTTGTGCTACATTTGAAGAAACCCATGTCATAGCGCTCCGGGAATGCCTCAGGAGGAAGTTCATACCACAACACGCATGTGCGAGAAAGGAATGACCGCGAAAATCAGACAGTTGAAGATCCGCATGAGTCGAGTTGATGCGGATGGAGTTTCGTCCTTCAGTGAGTGGTGTGAACGAGAAATAGTGTTGTCGGAACCAGGTTGAATAGTTATAGACCACTTGCCCTTGTAGAGCCGTAAACTCAGCGCTTCTAACCGGTCTAAGGTTATTGGGTCGTTGATTATCCGGATCACGTGTCCCTGTCCCGAGACAAATGGATTAAGCTGGTACTGTGGCGACCCCGGCCAGAGATGCGAACAGTACTCCACGTTGAGCCTCACTTGACTTGTATAGCAAAAGTAATTGTCCCGCAATGAAGAACTGCTTCGCTCGGTTGAGAACGCCTAGTTTCTTTGCTGCTAGCTTGGCCTTGTTCTCTAAATGATCTCGGTATTGAACCTTACACGAGATATCAACGCCCGATATCCGAATAGTCTTGGTAATGGTGAGCATAGTTCCTTGGAACTGGAGCATGGCGACGAAGATTCCCATTCTGCATTGCCGTCTGGGGGTTGAACTCAATAAGGTTAAGTCGACCCTATTCGGAGACCCGCTCCAGAAAGTGCTCGATTTTAGAAACATGTCGGATTCTACTTTCCTTCACCAGTGTCTGAGAGGTGTTCGCACGTCCTGCGTAAAATTTTCCGTCTAAAATAAAGAATAACCAGATTATTGATAACTTCCAATGGTTTATCCTTTATCTTTTTATCCTTTAATTTAAAATGCAGAAATTAATAATTCAAGTGACATGATTCTATCATGCCACTATGATCGATCATGATACAACTAAACAATCGAGGTAGTAGTAGTACATAGTATTACGTAGTAGTAGTAGTGAATGTCGTGCAGCTGCAAAACTAATAAATGATTGAATGGTTTTATTTTTTGGGATTTTAAACATATTCCATTGAAATGTTACATTTTTAGGCCTTACTTTGCGTTTCTCAAAGGATGCATTTTTATTTTTAACCGATGAAAAAAACGGAGGTTCTCAATTCGACACGTATATATTTTTTATGTTAGATTACGCATAACTTTTTACAGGGTCGAGTAATTTTGATAATTCTTTTTTTAATGGTTAGGGTATAGTCCGACGTTCGTCCCATAAATTTGGAACAAAAATTATAACTCTAAGGGTAGCAAAAAAAGGGGATGATTGTGTATTCGTGCTAATAAATTCACTTGATTTTGTCCCGGGAGATCAGTATCGAACTAAAATCATGCTGTAGACTGAATTGATTTATGTCGTATTTTATAGTGTTTTTTCCGCCGGCTTTTTCTTCCGGTCTACTAAGGTCAACCTGAGGGCGTCAAAAGCCGATGACCACTGACTAAAGAAAATGTAATATACCTAGGGTTGATTAAGTGTATTTGTATACCTTCTTATTCACTATAATAATATTAGGTAATATTAGTTTCTGATTTGGTTTGAATCCTGGTTCGGATTTTACACCATATCACAGAACAACCAGGCATTATTTAGCTTTTTTTCGCAATTCATTGTAATATTTCTTGTTCTTTATGTATTTTAAATTGTTTGTGTGTTATTATTTTTCTACAAGTATTTAAATTTATAAAAAAATATATATTAGCTTTCTTTTTCACAAATCGCAGTGGCCACTTAACACCATTTATAATAAAATTAGAGGAGTAAAAATTTTTTCTACACATTTTGTACTTGTTTGACAAATTTTCTACCAAAAAATAGTCATTTATACTTTTTGCGTACGTTTATTAATTTATAAGATAATATAACTAGGAATCAAGATTGAGGGACCAATGTAAAACTGCATATTATAACTTTTGAATTTTTACTTTTACAAATGAATGAATAGGTTTTACACTTGTTTGATCACTTTTACTACAACCTCGCACATAAAGATCTAAAAATTCGAACATGGTCCCTCAATCCGCACGCCTGCAATAGATCATTTCTGGCTAAAATTTGGATACAGAAAAAAGCTCAATAATATTCGCAAACAAAGTAAACAATTTATTTTTAAGAAATTATGTTTATTGCTTGGTGTTTTTTTCAGAACATATCATCACATATACAATTCATTTGGTATTCAGCTTCAGCCGATCATGACACTCGATGAAAATGTTTATTTGTAAAATTGGAATGTGAAATAAGAAATTACCGAACAACTACAAAATACCAGTTCATTTATTTTGTACTAAAATATATCCAGTGATAAAGAAACCAATGTCAGTACGAATGGACTATAATACCCATTTCTAAGGATGAAAGCAACATTAAATTACACTACCATACATTTATTAATTTAAACATAAATATTCCTAGTCAGTTTTTTGCTATTGCTAGACAGCTTTCAGCCATGGAAGTGAACACAAGAAATCTTTAATCCACATTTCATCACAAATTTTTGACACAGTAATATCATGAATAAATTTTTAAATCAATCTATTAATATTTCAGGGCACTGTCTTTTAGGTGTAGTTTCCTCATCAACAGGTTCTTTTCGTTTGATTGCTTTCGATTCTTTGTCTTCATTTAATTCATTAGTTTCACTATTTAAGAATGTGTTCTCTTTATTAGTTCGTTCATCATTATCTACATCAAGTCTGTCGCTTTTGGATGAATCATCATTTTGTTCTTCCTTATTATTGTCAATCTCAGTACTTGTGTGTTGCCCATCCTCGTAATTTATATCATCATCATTGTTATATTCATCGCACCCTGGTTTGTCAAGGAATTCGTTTTCATCTGTAGCCGCCTCCAACCTCTCTGCAGCTTTCTGTGAAGTCGCATTTTGTTTGCAAGCATTCACTGTGCGTTTACTGCATGCGATACGCGCAAGAAGAGCTTTGTTCAGTTGAGATATATCTCCGGGAGCCCCCTAAAATAATGTTAAAACACATATTTGAAAAAAACTTACACAACTGAAAGACACTGATTTCTTAATTATTATTATAGTAGTTCTTTTTATGTGTGAGATGTTTTTATGGTTTTATTATAAATGTAGCCAGTCACAAATAGATCTGCTTTAAATGCGTCTGTGTTTGCGCTGCTGTATTAGTATACTGCTATATAGTATAGTCCCAACCCAATAGTAAGGGTTGGGACTACATTTATATGAAGTATTCGATCTTATTTTTCAAAAGTAGCATACCTAATTGAATTCATATAACATTTCGAATCTATTTCCAGTTAGAATTACAGTGATAAAATAACATAAAATGACAGAATGAAGTGAATGAAATGAAGAATGCCTTTCAGAAAGATAAATTCATCTGTTATAATAGCCGCAGTAGCAGTCTGTAACTATTTTTACATCCCATTGCTGCCTTTGGTCGAATAAACAGTCTTAAATAACCTATGCCTACGTTTCATTTTCTTTAAAAAAATTCACCATAATGAGGAAGAGCTTGAGCTGCTGATGCGCATCGGTGGCGGTGATCCGCAGCGACTTGGTACCAGCGCGCTCCACCACCATGTCGGGCCACAGCTTAGTGTTCAGCACCACGCGCAGCGAGCCCGCCACGCGCGCCACCAACCGCGCCGCGCCCCCCGCTGCACCGCCCACCGCGCCACCCCCCGCCGCGTCGTTCAGCCGCAGCACGCCGCGCCCGCGCTCCCGCCAGCTGCCCGCCTCCCACGCGAACAGTCGACACGATATCTGTCGATACCCGATACATTACTTACACTCACACGATTGATTCCCAAAGGGGTCCACAGACGACCCCCGGGGGTCGAAGGGGGTCTTACATGGGCGTGATCAAAATATTTCACAATTCATAAGCGTCCACGAAAATATATACAGATATTAAAAAGGTCAGGAATGTAGGATTTTTGTAAATAAAATAAGTGAGAATTGCTTGCCGCAGGGGCGACAGAGGGTTATGGCAGACTCCTGCCAGCTACCTCTGCTCTACTCTCACGTAACTAAGAATTACATTGTACAACATAAGGATGATGTTTTGCCGGTATCGTAAGGGTTTAATAGCTAAATTAATAAGTTATATTGCTTGAAGATAATATCTTCATTTTGTGTGATCGCTTACTTAACGATTAGAATTTATGTATAGGGTTTTACAATTACATTCAGTTTGAATTTTGTATTTATCTTGGTGTAAAACAAACATTCATTTGATCAAGATCCTATCTTGATCAAATGAATGTCTTGCAGTTAGTTAGTACGCAATATCCAAGTGCATCCACAACCTAACTTTTTTTAACTAAAATTTTTACATACCTGTAGCACATTGATCTCTCCCTCCTCACCAGTCATAGTGCAATTGGAGGTAGGGGGTGGGGGCCGCGCGTGAGAGCGCTCGTACTCTGCCGCTGCGGCCGCCAGTCCCTCGCTGCCGCTCAACTCACTCGGCCCTGCTTCCTCCTGGAAGTTGCACAGAATTAATATTTATCTCTTTTAATGGTAATCCAGCAGGTAATTCATTCTTCAACTTTAAACCCACAGAAGAATGAATCATCTCAAAGCCAGGAAACAAATAAAAACAAATGGCATTGGAACAATGTTTCAGAATTGTAGGCACAAAATGTCAGACTTCAGAAATGAGAGACAAATATTAGCTCACAAACCTGACTATTTTCTTTAACTGAAGCAGCAGCACTTGTGAACAACAGCTCGGTCGTACCATTTGAAGAGCTGTGATTATCAGCACTTGCTTCACCATTGTTGACAACTTCATTCATAATAACTCTCGCACTTAAATTCTGCCCAAAGATAAAACCAGTTGACGAAGCACTAGTTGTTGGTTGGCTTGGAGCTGGGACAGGGTTAGTAGTCCTCGGAGTTACATTTGCAGACCCTAAGGGAACAAATTTCGGCGCTTCCGCATCCTCATTAGAATCCTTCAATCGGTCCTCAGAAGATGTCGTTTCGCTATCCTTTTTTATCTCTGGGTCTGACTCTTGGGTTGCATTATCAGCAACCTTCAAAAATGGATTAACACTCGGTTTCAGTTGTGATGGCCTCAGCACTGAGCCTGCAATGATTGTACATACATAAAAAAGGTTCATAAGAAGACTTGTGAAATGGAAATCTTACATTTCATCCAATTTAAAACCTGAGAAATAACTCCAAACACTCAAATTAATATGTCAAAAACTAAAAACACTCTTATGAGCTCAATATGTTTACTAATAGGAAATCCAAGGTTCCATCATCATCTGACCAGCTCAATTGTATTCATAATAATCATGTGTTCATCAGGAGACATCAATGAACAGAATATGTTAATGCAATCAAATGAGCTCAAACTCAATATGTTTACTAGTAGACAGTCCAATGTTCCAACAGCCACCTTCCAATTCCATCATCAGACCAGCTCGATGGTACCATAATATTGTATTTTCATCTAATCAACATATAATTGCCAAGATTTATGATGACACAATAATTAGAAGTGAGTGTATTACAGATTCTTAGATTTTATATTATATAAAGCGTCTTAAAAAGGATATCAAGCCTTCTTGACAACAGATGCAATTGAAAAAAGACACCTACTCGACACCGCGTTCGGATCCGGTATATGGCAGGCAGGCGGGTCTATGTTACCCCACTAATTTAATGATTTGACCTACGGGTAACATAGCTTAACGTAGAGTCAAAACGTCGAAGTTTAACTTAAGAAATCTTTAAAAAATAACATTGTCTTCAACATATCAAGAGGACAGAATCTTTGACGGTTCTTTCACAGGAAAACCGAGCACATTGTACAAAGTATCACAGGCTGTTTTTAATACTCAAAATATAACATAAAAGCAAGCGTACTCCTGTATATTAAAAAATCTAACTTCAAAAGGAAATGACGTCTGTATGAATATAATTATTATCTGAGATTATTTAGGACTCCGTAGCTGGGTTATAAAAACCTTGACTTCGGAGGATATTGTCTCGGGATATTGTGGTAAAAATCATAAAAATAAGACTAGATCATAGAATGGCAATAGATGTAACCAGTGCCCTTTTTTTGTCTGTGTGTCTGTTCCCTTCACGCAAAAGTTACTGGACGGATTTTGATGAAACTTTGCTTGTATGTAGGTAGACGTGTTTACTGTGATTTCATATAATGAATCTTTAGTATATGCCATGCCTGTACCGCGTACATTGCCCGGATCTAGGGGGGACCCGGGGCAAATGTCCCGGGTGGCAGATTCTATCAGAGTTTGGGTCCTACGTAAAAAAATGTCTACCAAGTTCGAGGGGGCGGCAGGTAGGTTAATTTAGGTTAGTGAAAATATAGCCGGACAGGGGCGGAAATTTTCAGTTTTTGCCCCGCCTATAAACATTCAAGATCGGGGCTCGTATATTGCCATTCTCTTTTCTAGGTTAAAATCAGTCATAAGTAATATAACGAATGCGAATGTGAGTCTTTACGTTACGTTTTCGCATCGGACTACTACATCCATCATTATGAAATTTAATACCAACATTGTTAGGGTTCTAGGTCTTAGGTCCGTATCTAGGGTTTAAGAAAAAAACGATTCTCGAGGTATATCAAAATTACTTTTACTAAACGCGAGCGACATCTATAATCTAATTCCTTATCCAATAGCACGTTATTGTTAGTGTTGAAAACTGTAAATATTAATACACTGAATTATTGAAATTGAACTGTACGGGTTAAACAATAGTGTAAACGTGTCATGTTTACAATACGAGTAGCAGAAACATCTCTCTCATATGTAAAAAGAAAACAGTTTTATTGGAATACCAATTACGCTTCGCCACAATATGGGTGGTTCGAATTGCAATCGTTACATTATTGAGGAGATATTTATTTTCGTAATTCAATTAATATTCTTGAAACGAACGCCGAATATAAGAATACTATTTAATTAGGTACCTTATATTTCTCTTGACTTCGTGTTAATGTTCTGTTTGAATTTATATTACAAGTTATCTCTTCAATAGTTACAGTAAATAATAGTGTGCGTCGGGTCTCGTCTTACAACTGGGGGAGGCCTGGAGAATACTCCGTCTCGCTGCTCTGATACGTGTTGTTGGTTGGAACAATTAGAAGTGCGTGTAATTCAGATTCTTAGATTTTACTATATCGTTTGTTGTAATAATGGAATAGTAATAATGGAACTAATGTTGCCTAACTATCAATAGGTTGTGACGGTACTCGTGACTAGTAACTAGTATTGGTTGACCTAATAAATGCGTGTTGAAAATATACGAAACCCGCTTGAAATTATCTCTCTGGCTTTCCGAAGAAGCTTCAAGAATGAGAATATCGCTCTCACATATCAAAAGAAAACAGTTTTTAATATTCCAATGACGCGCAACTGCGGAATATGTGATGCCTCCACTGTCTGCATGCTCATGAATTTATGAATGCCATTAAAGAATATCATGGCTGGTTTTATGTTCGTATTATGGTCGTGTTATTTCATTTACAGCTTTTAAGAGAAGTAGGTGGATCATTAGTGTTGTGATCATAACATCGTAGTGATCATATTGATTGCCGCAACCCTTTTACATCCCACTGCTGGGAACAGGTCTTCCCACAATTGTGGAAGGCCTGGAGCGTACTCCGCCACGCTGTTCCGACGCGTGTTGGCGGAAGAACTGGTTAGTTGCCAAGTATGTCGGGTGTTTGAACTCCCAAATTGACTCCGGCGAGGTTTAACGACTGCTATCTGTCGATAACAACCGATTGCTTAATTGTGCCCTCCGAAGCACGGAAACGCACATGAAAGTACCATTATCGGTCAGACCCAGTTTCTGACCGCGCCCGATGTACACAAGCCGCGGGGCAATGCGCGCTTCTAATCATTAGTGATGTTAAAACACATGACAGTCTGCTAAGTTCGCGAATCTTTTTTTTCTCTAAAGATATGATACGGTGGGACAAGTAACTGTGTATAATCGTCACGGAAATAGTATACGGACTCTTTCGTACACAGATGGTCGAACAATCTCTGGTCCTCATAATCCCCAATCTCATGTTTATGTAACAGTAAATTCGCCAAGTCCAAGTAATAAAACATGTAAATAGACAGCCAAGTTTTGAGGAAGGGTTGCATAATAAAATCGAGCAGTTTAACCTGAGAACTATGGAAATGGGGACCCTTGGTGCTTTATCCCTTTCAGCGATCCAGTTAACTTCTCTGAATGTATGGGTGCGTTTGTAGAGAAGACGATTTTGCCAATAATACGTGTCATATAATTAATAGTGTTGTGCCTTTACAAGTAAAGTTTAATTTTGTTTAATTGTCAATTAAGTGTACAGTACAATTACACCATCTAAATAGATGGTGGATGATGATGAGAGGTTCGATGATGGACCATCGAAATAAATATTTTAAATTTTTTATGTTCTTTTATGGTTATTTATTTTAATTAACTAGTAGGAGATCGACCCGTACAGTCGAAGTTGTTATTTTAATGTTCTTTAATCGGTTCTTGCACTTACTATTATACAGAGAAACAATATAAAAAATGTAATGTTTATAAACTTAGAATTCACGATTCAGGTGGTAATTAATCGGTGGGCCTTGATAAACAAAGCTCTATCTGAAATCTTATGTAGATACAGTTTCCCCTCCTCTATAATCGCGCCGGGGTCTAATGTGGGTGTTATATTAGCGGGCCTTTAGCTTTATGGGTAGTCCCATCCGTTTTTTGATGTGCCCCATTGTCTGGGATGGTTGATAGATAGTTTTGGCTATCTTGCAACCGTAAAACACGAGAAGTTGCCACGAAAGTTGCCACGAAAACCATTCATGTGATGGGTATAGTCATGTATCTTTGTTGAATGCATTTGTTAGTGGGAACCTGAGTTCACTAAACGTTTTATGCTTATACTGTTTACTTATATTTCATGAAGGTAAACAGTATGAGATTTACTGCTAACTAGATTTTTTTTTTTTTATTTGTTACACAAACAATAAAGACACATAGTTACACACAACAATAAAGTTACACAAACATTAAAATACAAAGATCATTAAAGTTTCCGCTAAAAGGAATGATATACAGAATTATATTTATATTTAACTAGCAGCTCATCCCGGCTTCGCACGGGCATAATAATATAATAAAAGAAAATACACAATGTTTTACAGTGAGTT